>JAEQML010064604.1:0-21885 GCA_016904865.1 Pissodes strobi | reverse complement strand
CATTTTCAAAGGCAAATTCTTACAGGTAGGTGTGGCCTTACTTCTAATGGTGTTCAAGCCTTATATGCTTCTTGCTCGTTTTCTTGTGTACTCTGATCCTTTTGTGGTAGCAATCCTTCTGATGGAAATAGCTTCTTGAGAAATGTTTTCCAGAAGATTTTTCTTCTGGACCACTGCCGCTTTCAGGATCCTCATCAGAGGAGTCAGAATCATCCGAGTGTTATTCAAACTCTGCTTCATGGTCAGTAGTATAAAAATCATTATTTTCTAGAATTTCTGCCATCTGCTCATCTGTGTAGCGAATTTTGCTATCTAAAAAAAGAAGAAAACCACGATCTATAGGCCCAAACTTATATTGAAAATGTCTTTTTCTAACCAAATGTTAATTCTTGCTGGCCCAAAAATAAAAATTTCTTCAGTTAAATATCCCTTCTATTGAGAACTTGCATGCGTCCGTTCAAATAATATTTTGCAGAAAAGAAAACATTGATTTTCTTGCGTACGGATCAAAATCATTTCACAGAATTCGAGATGTTTTGGAGGATCACCATGTTGAAGAGCTTGAGCTTGAGGCGTAATCAGTTTGTAATTATGCATATTGTATCTATGCAATATTCTAACAATTGATATACATGATATGCTCTGTATTAGTTTATTTTTGCGGAAATAATTTGAAGCATGAGAAAATGCATAAAAGTAAGCTTACACGTTTACCTACCTCATTTTCTTCATTAGGTGTATCATACTTATTCTCGGTTCTGGGTGCTCTTACATTATTATAATTATTGAAAACATTTGCTTCTCTTCCTGTAATCTTTTTAGGGTCATAGGAACTGAATCAGGATGAAGTTCATTAAATTTTCTAGAAGTTTAAGATAAAATTCTCTCACACTCCTCGTGAATATAAAATGAACTTGGAATTTCTGAACTTCAATAAAGTGAATTATGTTTGAAATGTTTGCGTAACTTGTACTTTTATGTTCTACTAAACCTGATAATGTTACATTGATTACCAAACAAAAAAAATATTCTGACCTATTGCCAAACTTCTAAAAAAATAATTATAGTTGCCGAATTGGCACAACATAGGTATAGCATATGGTACAAAAAAAAACTTTCAAATTGTTACGCAGAATCCAAAAATGCAATAATAAACAGGGTATTCCATTAAAAGAAAAATGTTTATGACTAGTAAAGGGGTGATCTGGCAACCCTGCATCGTCAAAAGCAATTTTTAAAATGCAGGTCATAGCGTCTTATCACCCAGATCAATCAATACTTGACTTCAACAAACTGATTTTAGATTTAAGGCAAGTCAAAGCAGAAATCTTTTATAGAGTTAGCATCGATTCCTGATAGACGTGCGCTATTCTTTAGGTATTAGAGGCGTAAAGAATAACAGAATTTTAAATTCCCATTTTATGAAGCAAGTAATGAAGAAGATAACAGAACGAAGAACATGACAAGTTGGTATGATTTTATAAGTGAAAACACAACATGATATGGAGTTGGGTGATGAGGAAATGAGAATGGGGTTTAATGAAAATGCAGGTTTGGGCTTTAACATACAAGAAAAGCCGAAGCTCAGCATAATTGAACATCAATTGATTAAACTTTAAGCTTAGTTGAGCCTTGACTGATATATCCTCCCGAAATAAACTGCATTCAAGTCAATATCAATTTTTTTTAGGTTTCTCAGCTTCATTATGGTCAGTAAATTAGTGCAATTTACAACCTGGGCCAGAGCCGAAGAGGCAACAGACAACAATTTGACTCACAAACATGAATCCTTCATAACAATATAGAGCATATCAACCATGCTGGTCTTTACAATTAGAGGAGTGGTGATAACCATTATATCAATAGGCTCATCTCTAATTTTCATTCATAAGTATACATATCAGCTTAGTTTGGGTGAAGAAGTAGAAGTTGTGTCACTGGGCACTTTTCAATATTCACCGGTTTAGACCGGACCTTTTCAAAATTAACCGGGCACCCCAAAAATGAGCTGTTTCTAAATTTACCGGTGTGATCAGCTATCGCAAGTGGTAAGGCATTGCATCCACCTGGTTTTAGAGTTAGAACTCTTTTGTGTGAGTTCTAGAAATCAGTCCAAAAGGGCAATAGTATGGTAGTCATAAATAGCAAGAATAAAGTGCTAGAAAATAATAATACTAAATATTAATAAATATCATTTAGTTTAAATAAGCCTGTTTGGCAATTTCATTTTATTTTAGTAAAATGCCGTTTGGAGTTATTTTTTTCTGAGTCTCTGTAGCAATAATTAAGGCTTTATTAACATTTGACCTTCGATATATCATTCACAGACTTGAATCATATAAATCTAATCCTATTCATGAGTGCCATATTTTTTGATTGTATTCCCAATAATGTTAGAGATTTAAGCAATGGTAAATTCTATGGATATGTATGAAAAATCGTTTATGTCCTAGAATGATTTTTATGCAATTGAAGAATTTCTTAATTATAGATTTTATATTTAGATCTATTGCTGGTTAGGTTTAGACGTATTTACCAAATCAAATCAAATCAAATCAATCCAACTATGAAAATATTTATTTTTAAGAAACTTGTTACTAATTGTAAACACACTTCAAATATAATTACAGAAAGCACAATTAAAATTTTAAATTAGTTAAAAAGTGGCCTGCAGGAAGTTGTGGAAGGTACAGCCGCAATATCTCAAAATTCGCTTTAGCGATATAAATACTCTAGCAGCATATGGCGACGTGGCCCAAAACTGGACGCCGGCGCCGCCGCCGTACAGGATCCGAGAGTGGACAAATGCATGACAAATGTTTAGTAGTTGCTGGAAATCCTTTGCCAACCTAAGGATTCTGAGAATATAACAAAAGCTATTTAATTTTAAGGATTAGTTTATACAGTGAAATTCCCATGAGAAGGCATCATCCAACTGCAGACCAAGAAATTGTATTAAATTTTCGAATACCACTCCACATCTAGGTTTAACCGTGTTTTTTTTTTGTTTATGGCAGTGGCACACGCACTAAAGGGAGATCCTATGACGCTCGACGAGCGGTGTGTGTGCGAAGATGTTGATTGACACGGTTCTTGAATAGTTGTAGGTTGTAATTAGTTGGAAACAGATGTCCTGGGAGTGAATTTCACAAAGATGCAGTGCGCCAGACAAAGGAGTTCTTGTAAAGCGATGTTCTAGGTGTTTCCAGTTATACGACGAACTGGTGTGCTCTTGCCGTATGTCGTGACTGTCTGACAGGAGTTGCCAGGGGCGGGATGAGGCAGGCCAAATCCTGGAAACATCTGCCGTGAAAGTATCTGTAAAACAGAGACATTTCGGCCACATGTCTACGGTGTTCCAGACTATCCAGATTCTGGGTCAACTCCGGGTCGCCGACGAGACGCACAGCTTTCTGAATGGAATCCAGCAGCTTTAGGTGTGCTTTGGTGCGGCACCCCAGATGTGAGAGCAATATTCTAAGCACGGGCTTATTTGCGCTTTGTAGAGCAAGAGCAACTGCTGCGGTGTATACAGTTTTTTGTTGCAAAATAGCGCACCAAGCTTCTGGGAGGCTGATTTTGCGATGTTCATTCCAGAACATATTGCTGTTGACCGAGACACCCAGCAGTCCGATTGACGAGGATGAAGGAATGGTCGATCCTGCCATAATGATGTCAGGGCCCGCTGTATTGGCCCTCTTGGTAAACGTTGCTGCATTGAACTGAACCAAATTTCGTTCGCCCCAAGTTTGAACCTTCTCCAGGTCTTGATTAATTGCTGTAATCTGCTCTTGTCTGCGGTGATGAGTCTCAGTCGCTGGTAAGGGTTTTTCTGAGCTAAAGTGGGAGACAAGGGTACTGTCATCTGCAAAACTGTAAACAGGATTATTCGTTTCGATCAGCAGGTCATTAATATAGATGAGGAACAGAGTTGGTGAAAGTATTGCGCCCTGAGGCACGCCCGCGTTGATGGTGAATGTGTCCGAGATGTGTCCATCGACTGCAACGTGTAGGGATCGGTTCTTAAGGAAACTGGCCAGCCAGCTGCAGAGAGAGGCGGGCAGTCCCAAGGACGGCAGTTTGTTGAGCAGTCCGTCATGCCAAACTCTGTCGAATGCCTTTGAAGTATCCAACGCAATCGCTCGAGACTCTCCATAGTTTTCAATTGCCCTACTCCATATATGAGTGACAGGCCAAAATATCTCCTATCGATCTCTCTTTGCGAAAGCCGTATTGATTATCGCTGATTATTCTGTTGCTCTCGAGGTACTTGAGTAGTTGCTGGTTGACTACACGTTCCATGACTTTGGAGATTATTGGAAGCAAGGCAATTAGGCGATAGTTTGAGGGCGTGGTTTTCTTGCCTTTTTTTGGAACAGGCTGCACTCGAGCGACTTTCCAAGAGGATGGGTAAATCCCTTTTCTGGGTACTACTGGTAAACTATATTTTCAGTAATCAATTGTATTTGATTGCCTTTGTAATTTAATTTTAATTATATTGATCTCAATTATATTGATAACTCCAGTGCACATGGTACCATAAGTTGTAATTTAATCATATAGTTAATATATAATTTGTTTTTAAGTTGATTACTTTGATTTACCGCAAGACTGAGATCTGTGGGACATCACGAATTATAAGAGTAAATTGATATTTCTGTCTTTATTGGTACTTGTATTTAAACATTCATGCCCAGTTCGTGTTGTCTCTAGGAGCTCTGGCGCCCTTTATAAATTTAACCGACAGAGGAAGTAATCTAACTCACGCCCTAATTTCATGCTTAATTAAATTGAATAAATTAACTATCCTTACAACTTGGCGAATGAGCCAAATATTCATTACAAGTGGCGCCCAACTAATTAATTAAAATTACAACTTATATTTACGAAGATTTCGATTAGTACTCACATCAACATCACACACACCGCTTGTCGAGTGCCATAGGATCTTCCCTTAGTGTGTGTGTCATTGCCATAAAAAAAAACGAAATAATATTTTTATTAAATTTTCTATGTTATAATAATTATGTAAGTTTCTTTTAATCAAAATATTTTAGTAAATTAATTTATATTTAGGCTATCAAGAGATACTGAAATGAACGCCTATTACACATTTTTTGCCTACTGTATTAGCGACCTTTTCTTCAATTCCCGTTCATTTCCTTTGAAAACTAGGTTCGTAGTACCAGTGTGTTGACACCCTATCGTTATGAAAATATTTTACCTAGACGCCATGAGCAACGAACGACCTTTTCCCTCCACCTAGACTGTTGCTTCATTCCACCTATTCTGTACCCAAATAGGGGTATCGTTCGATATCATTTGGAGTATGCAGCGCATTTGTTTAGTCCCATATCAAAGTATTTAGGGAGAAAGCTGGACGCCTTCGGTTTATGACCTTGAGAATGGTGTCAGGTTGTATGCAATCTACTCCAACTAACGTGCTGTCGGACTGCGGAGAGATGTCCTCGAAATTCAGTAGAACGTTATTGGCAAAGAGGTTTGTTTTATGGCTTTAAGTAACAATCCTATATGGATACATCTGCAAGTATTGAGCTGTTTTGTAGGTGATAAGACCGACTGGCGAGGTAAGGAGATACCTATGACGGTTCTTGCTTATATATATAACATGAGCATATCACAAAGTACACGGCCCTGGGGCGGGTAGTTCCCGCGATCCGACCAAGAGGGCAGAGGGTGCTAAGAATCCGCGGAGTATAAACCACTACCCACGAAAGAGACAACATCGCTGTTCATAGCTAGTTATAACTGCCGAACACTCTCGAATCAATCAAAAATTCTAGAGCTGGAGAAAGAGGCAGAAAACATTAAGTGGGACGTCATAGGTCTCAGCGAAGTAAGACACAAGGAAGAAGAACTAATGGAACTTGAATCAGGCAACATCCTAGGATTCCTAATCAAAACGACATGGAAGGATAAAATATTAAATGTTACAAGTACCTCAGATCGATACGAATATCCGAGAGATACACTATACAAATCGTACAAGCCTACGCCCCAACAATAAGCCACACAGACGAGGAATTAGAGGAATTCTACAACGAAATCACCGAAGCACTAGACGAAGATAACAGCCATTTCAAATATCTAATAGGTGACTTCAACGCCCGGGTCAGGAAAAGATATAATCGAGAGCTGGCTATGGGAAACTTCGGAATTGGTGACAGAAATTAAAGAGTGGAGAGACTAGTGCAACTAGCTAACTATAAGAACATGCCCATAGCTAATACATTCTTTAAGAGGAACCCCAAGAGAAAATGGACATGGCAATCTCCCAACGGACTTATCAAAAATGAAATCGACTTCATAATAACTAACAAGATAAACTCAATAAAATATGTAAGCGTCCTTAACAAATTCCGTACAGGTAGTGACCACATACTGGTTAGAGCAAAAATAATCCTGAACACAAGTCTCAAAAGAGTAAAACTGGTAAGAGAACCTACGACAACAGGAATAGACCTTAACAAGCTAAAGGAAAACTCCGATCAGTACCAGATAATACTCAACAATAGGCTGCAAGAACAATAAGACAGCACAAAAAACATGGAAACTATCCGAGGAATTGTGCGAAGGAAGTAGGAGGTCCCAGACAACACGAACAACACAAGAAGCTGTCTGAGGGGACCAAAGCATTCCTCAAGAAACGTAGAGAATTCAACAACAACAACAATATTCAAAGAATAGAATACACAGTACTCTGCAATACCATAAGAAAGAAGATTACTGAGGATATCAAGAATTACAATGAACAACTGATTGAAACGGCAATCGAAAACAGAAAAAGTTACAAGAACGCTAAGAAGTCGATGATCATTGGAAAGAAACAGATAGTAGCGCTAACAGATGATAACACTAGAATAACAAATAAAGAAGATATAATAAATCTGGTGACCAAATTCTATAGCGACCTGTACAAAGCTCCGGAAACATTAGATGAAACATCGACACCTCCTTCACAAGACAACATACGAAAAGTTCTCGTAAATGAAATAGAAAAGACGCTCAAACACATGAAGAATGGCAAAGCATTAAGCAACGATGGTGTAATGGCCGAACTCCTAAAATACGCATGTAGACACACTTGGCAAATCCTAGCTAATATCTATACGAACTGCCTAAAGAACAGAAAAATACCTCAAAATTGGAATAGCGCCAATATCATCCTAATACATAAGAAAGGCAGTAAAGAAGACATAAAAAACTACCACCCAATAAGCGTCCTACAGGTGATATACAAAATATACACAAAAATCATTAGCAACAGGATACAAAATACACTAGATGCTGCACAACCAAGAGAACAGGCTGGCTTTAGAAGCGACTTCAGCACAATAGGTCACATCCAAACATTGAGAGAGGTTATCAATCGAACAAAAGAATATGAAATACCATTAGCTCTAGCCTTCATTGACTTCGAGAAGGCGTTCGACTCCATATACCACAAAGCCATAATAGAAGCCCTCACAAATCAAGGTGTCGATAAACCATATATAGAAACTCTAGCAAACATATACAAGGAAGCTAAAGCTAGAATAATGATACATAAAAATCACCAGAATTCCCGACCGGCGACACTAGAAGAAACCTTCCGAAAGCTGGAACAACAAAGATCTCTACATAGACGGAGAAAACCTTAACCACTTAAGGTTCGCTGACGACATAGTACTGATCGGCCAATAGCCCTGATGAACTACAACAACATATTAATGAGCTGAACATGGCAAGCAATGAAGTAGGTCTCAAAATGAACTTAACAAAGTACAACGAACTGGTAGACAAACAAGATATACAAATAAACAACACAACACTAGAGATAGTAGATGAATATACATACCTGGGCCAACTAATACAAGTCAGGATCTCTGCTCACAGAAATTAATAGATAAGTCAAATTAGCTTGGCGGGCATTCGCAAGAAACAAAATTATATTTAAATCAAGAATGCCACTACATCTCAATAAAAGAGCGTTTGATCAATGCGTACTACCAGTTCGAACTTACGGATGTGAAACCTGCATTCTGAAAACAGATATCGTAAGAAAACTCCAGGTAACTCAGAGATCTATGGAACGAAACATGTTAGGAATAACAAAGAGATACCATAAGGGAATCGATAAGACAGAAGACCCAGGTTACAGACGTTATCCACAGAATTAAAGCACTTAAGTGGCAATTGGCAGGACACCTGGCGAGAAGAACAGACATTAGATGGACCACACGAATAACGCAATGGTACCCACGAAACATAAAGAGACCCAAAAGAAGACCCAACCTAAGATGGGACCATGACATTAGGAAAATAGCCGGAACAACTTGGGCCCGCACAGCCAACGATAGACAACAATGGGCTCAGATGAAGGAACAATACATAAATATGTAAGGGAGGCCACCACGTGAAAAATCGTGTGAAGAAGGCTGCAAATGATGATGATGATAATGATGATGATGATGATGATGATGATGATGATGATGATGATGATGATGACTTATTATTGCAGTGCTTTAATAAAATAATTTTTATTTTGAAAACGGTGTATCAGAGGGAAAAAGTCCAAGAGGCCCTTTTTCGGTAAAATTAATATGGCTTTAAGGAAGCCATATTATTTTTTGTAAAAACCAGTGGCGCACTGTTTTTTTCGCTAAACATAGAGACTTGCCGGCACGAATGCCACTGATGTAAGTGCTTTAGAAAACAATTTTGTACATGTAAATGTGACCTGTAAGGATAAATTTGCATGCACCAAAACTCATATCAATATCTCAAGGGGTTTTCGATAAATGTAAAATAAACTATTAAAGATGGAAAAATTTAAACACCCCGTATCATGGAAACTGTCTGTCCTTAAATTTTCCTCACACACACACACACACACACACACACACATATTCTATAACCAACTGAAGTCGGTTCCTGCGATTGATTTGGGTTTAACTATGGGAAGTCTGGCGAGTGATAGGGAATTCTTGGAGAATATTGACGGATTAGTGGCTGGGTTCACAAGGGTTTTTACTGATGCTTCAAAGGAAGGTCTTTGTATGTTCTGCCCAACAAAAATATAAGTTTCTGTCAAAGATTTCCGGATGAAGTTCAGATTTGTACAGCAAAAATTATTGTGATTAATAAAGCTTTACAACTGTGAAGGAAAGAAATTATAATAAGATGGTAGTTATCCGCATTGACTCAAAAAGCGCAATTCATAAAATCAACTGCTCAATAATTTCATCTAAATTAAGTTGTATTGCTTATTATACAAAAATCGCCAAACTATAGGGTTATATTGGCCTGGATTCCGGGTCATTCGAATATTCATGACAATATACAGTTGCTGATAAACTGGCAAACATGGGTAGAATTCTAACAAAGAAGAAGAGCTATATCATTTTATAAAAAGGAGAACTCAAAGTAAGTGGAAGGCCTGGTGGACATAATCTGCAAGGGAAAAAGGGGTATCGTATGCCTCTATTTAGGGAAAGCTCGATTTTACGCCATGGTATAAAAATATAACATTCGTTGATAGATGATATATAACAACTATAATTCCCATGAGATCAGGTCATTGTCTTACTCCTGCTCACCATTTAGACTGGGGCTATTGGATTCCCCAGATCGTGAATGTAACACATGAATCTCTGACTTTTTGCATATATTATTTGTGTGCCCTATGATGGACAAGGACTTGTACATGAAACTAATTAAAGTTGGCGTGCCTAGCCCCATTTCAGTCAGATCTTTGTTATTAAGCATTAATGACTCAATAACGATTTTAATTCATACATATCTAATACACAATGGAATTAAACTATTAAAGTATCGTAGTAATAGCTTTCAAGTATTGACATACTATAATATTGAATAACGTTATGACGTATGAGTTCAATTAATTTTATTTAACAATATAAATGCAATAAAACTGAGTGACTAATTAGAATCCTTTCTTCTAGTCATATGGGTTCTTTATCCGAGACAACCTTTCGGTGTGTGTAAAGCTCCTCCGGTTGTCCGGGAACGAGAAGAGTATCATCCACTGTTGGTGCTGTATCTCTAACTAACTGTCCTCTTATTATAAACATGTACAAAAATATAGAGTGTATTGAATAACAATATTGGGAATCAGGATGAATTTTGGAGAGTTTAAGAAAAGTTGGAAAAGTCAGTTGGAAAAGAAGAATTCGTGGCAGAATGGGCGGTCACTGAACCGGTCTATCTCCCATGTTTGTCACTTGATTTGGGTTAGCGGAAATGAGCGTAGATCAAATCGCTTTCTGTTTCAAAATACTATTTGAGATTACAAATTTAAGGGAGCACACAATTTAAGGGAGAATTTTATGTTAGTTCAGTGGTTGACCCCAATATCTTCAGGTAATTTTTGTTAGGCCCTGGTTATTTAGCATTATTAACACTTATTCCGCTGTTATTTCGCTTTTTATCTGACTTTCCCCCAAGTTTGAATATTAATCTGGTAAGATGTTAAGATAAAATCTACATTCCCTAATAAATGAAATACAGATTGGTACTATCACTGAGTTTTAATGATAGTTCATAAAGATATCAACAACATACATCAGGTATGTTTTGATAACTACAGGTTCCCTAATCATTATGTAGTACAGCTAAACTTACTCTCTAGGTTAATCCGTAACCTGTAATCCAAGCCTTAATAGCTTTTAGTACACCTTCTCTCACGACGCGACGGGTGACGAATTTCGCACAGAGTTTCATTTCACACATGTAATACTTTTCCAGGCTCGCGTTGGAAAAAGGTACCGCTTACTTATTTAGTTTCCACATGCCTCTGATACTCAGAGACACTTTTCGCGAGTTGGTCAATACTCATCAATCATTTGGGCAGCGTAACGTTCGTGATAGATACATTTTGACTAATTTTTCAGAGTTCCAATATTTTTGGGCATTTGGTGTAAATAATCTCTTTCAATTAAATATTTTGCAAAGATTTTTAGCTTTTTATACCATCTTTCAAGGCTTGCTTTTTGTTGTTTGTTCTCATTGAAAAATTTGGAATCGGCACGTGCCCAGCTATTAAAACGTCATATTAGATTTATTTAGTATCTCCAATTTAAAACAAACCACGTACCTGCAAGACCACACTCCATGAGAGTATTAGAAAATAAATATCGATAAAACCGTTTATTTAGCACAATAAAGACACAACTATAATAAATAATGTAAAATTTATTGACAGAAAAACCGACAAAGCTAATATTTGTTACTCGATTACTCACACGGGAATCTTAGATGTTACTTAAAGGCAGTTTTGGCCCACATATAAAAGATTCGTATTTGGCGATTTCGACCACTTTTTAAAAAATTCGCCTCTGTACGTTGGGCATCTCGAAGGTGTACTGGGAAATACTGGTTTTTCCCAAATTTTTTCGATAAATTTAAATGATCATAAAACAAAGTCGGTAAATATAAAATTATATTTCAAGTCGTTTCTCTATGTGCAGCTTCCCGCCTATAATAAGATATTATTCTCCTTCGACCACTAATGAAAATATCACACGCCCGTTGAAAATTTTTGTGGAAAGGTAATTTCAACAGGAATTCGAATAGGTGGCCGATGCTCTCAATTTAATTTTGACTCGACAGATACAGAGGACGAGACCAGTACTTTTCAGTACATGTATTGAAAAGTGAATTTCAACACGATGGTAATATAAATAGTTTTTGTTATGAGTCTAAAGAGTGCCTTTTGTGTCATGTTCATAGGTGGTCGTAGAAAAAATAGTGTACATTACTCGTGTGAAAATACGTTTCCAACCTCGGAGGATTTCCGCACTCGGCTAACACCTCGTGCTAAATAACATTGTTTGAAAACTAGTACTTTCCATACTTGTTACCTAATGTAACAGTTCGATTTTGCCAATTTTAAAATTTCATTTATATGCCGCATTTAGGGAAAAATGATGCTGTATTTTGCACTCATCGGTTTATTAACTCTGAATTTAATAATTCGCTTGAAATTGCATCTTTTTTCAATGTAAAATTAACTATATTTTAAGTACAGGTTAGCTATATTTGTATTCTTAATCCGTTGTGACTATTTATTTTAGTTGATAAGCGATGTATGCATATTATTATTAAAATAACTTGGCTTGATTTGCATTATATTATCGTAAACAGCCAGCTAGTCGATTTATATTTCTAAAGAATTCTGTTAGCCTGCAAAAAAACGCTGCGTTTAACTTGTTGATCCGTATTTTGGTAGTCGTTTTTGTGACCTTTGTCACGGAATAATAGGGATGGGCTACCTATCGCGCGTTTTTCATTCTCGATTTAGATTTTTGAAGGTTTATTATTCCTGTTAGAGCATTTCCTAGCCTTTCTGGAAGAATGTAATTTTAGCTCACTATTCGTGGCTTCCGCCGTCATTTATCATCATAATAAGCGAGAATTAAGGCGTTTATTTTCTTAGAATTACTCCTTGTATCGAATCACTGGTCAAGTTTTCAGCCCATTACTACTTGTGTATTTAATTTCGAGGCAAATTGACGGAAGACGGAACGCTGGAGAGGTCTTTTCTAGTTTGCTCGCCTGGGGAACGTTTGCCAGTATAGCGAGAAACTGCACGTTTTAAGTATTGTGATATAATACAACCCTGTTGATAAGGGATTTATCGTGTTATTTCTGTTTGTGGTTTAACACGACCGATTTTTCGGGCTTTACAAGCTGTACTAGGTAAGCATTTTCTCTGGATTCCTTTTTCTGTGGCCTATGAAGCACGTGACCAACATGTTGCTATTTTTTTTTTGTTTCCATTATTTATAGCGGCTTCCACGTTCGTCCCATAAGACCGAGACCGTAGAATCTCCTCTAATACACCCTCAAGTCCGAGTCTGAGGTAAATATCGCTACCATTTTTGCCTAAATTAATGAA
This sequence comes from Pissodes strobi, assembly GCA_016904865.1. Lineage (NCBI taxonomy): Eukaryota > Metazoa > Arthropoda > Insecta > Coleoptera > Curculionidae > Pissodes > Pissodes strobi. Next base: position 8,966 of record JAEQML010064604.1, on the reverse strand, counting down.
ATAATTGATTGCTTATCTACCTTTTATTTTTTTTGTGCACATAACGCCATTTGCTTTTCCCATGTGTTATCTTATCTACTCCATTTTATCTGACCCGAATTTTTATTTAATGTAACTTTAATTTTTATCATACCTACTTTTTATATTCAAGTTACCTGAACCTTAATATCTCTTTTATTTGCTTTATTGCACTGCAAGTCCATGGTTTTTTTTGTTTTTGTCTGGGAAAATTTGTTTTATAAAAAAGATGATTTTTTATTAAAGTAAGGGGGCCTATGATTTTTATTAAAGTAAGGGGCTTCATTTAATGCGTACTGGATTATTTCAGGGTTCTTCTGCTGGGCCAGAAGTTTACTTGATGAACCAAGTTCTTCTGCTGGGCCAGAAGTTTACTTGATGAACCAATTTCTTCTGCTGGGCCAGAACTTTAATTAAAGGACTGCAACCTTTTCTCTGAAAGGCCGGAAGCAGGTCCACAACTTTGTTTTCCCTGGAAGGCTGACGAAGGGTCTTAACTTGTGGTTCCCGCACTAGAGGCCATCGACAGAGTTCGACGACGGGATTTGGGTATAAGTTTTGTGTCTTATGTTTACTCTTCGTTTGCTTTTATTGATATAAATCAAACATTGAATTGAGGTAGCTCATTGATTTTAATTAATTTAATTTACATTTATGCACTGGTTTATCGGACCAGTTAATCTAATTGCTTTGAGTGGTTTTTCATTAATTAATTAATCTTTTTATCATATGAATCAAGCTAACCATAGTTTTAATCTGATCTGGTGCTTTTATTAACTTCTCAAGTTTTTTTTTGATCTAATCATTGTGCTGCTCATTGCGGCATATTATCACCATCAGTGCAGCTATTCACGCACGCATACCTAGTTGTAAGAAGCTTAGTCTGCGTCAAGTGATCACTTTGATAAGTAGTGTTTAGTGCATTTAGTGATAAGGCATATAGAACCGTGGTTTTCCAACTGAATTGGTCTCTGTACGTACAATCTTCATATTGTACTCTGTTTATTTTATTAATTACTTTAAGTCATTTAACATTCTTTTGTCTACTCAACAACATTTTACTATAACCATTTTCTCCAGATAGATTGTTGCTGTGTTTGCAAAAAAAAGGATTTAGTAGCAAATATAGTGTCCATTAAATTTTTAGATTGTGTTTTCTTGATAGATTAAGTTGGTTGATTATAGTGCCATAATTATTCTCATTTTCTTGAAAGTTTCAAATTAAGTACTAAGGACCGGTTAATTTTATGAGCGAATCTAGCCACTCGGTACAACACCTGCTGAGCTTTTTCCGTTTAGCTGGCTAGAACGGATGGCGCTCAAACGACCCCACGACAGGGGCCGGGCTTTGTAACGCGACTCTCCGGGGCTAGGTTCATTTTTTAAAATTAATTGGGGAAAAAAAAAATCTGGGTTTATTCAGAAAAAAACGTGTTGCACTAATTTGCTATTTACAAATTCCTTTGCGTCGTTTTTAAACGTCTTAAATTTGTTAAATTGGAAAAAATGACGAATACGGCGTCGAAAAATAGTTTCATCCAACCATAATGCAGCCCTATCCCCCGCTTAATTTCGATATTTCCAACGGCCTTGCAGCTGCTGTCAATTAAGTAAAAACTCATGATCGGGATTAGATCGTATAGAAATGTAATTTCTCTCTGACGTCTCTCATTGGACTGCACGAGAAATCTTTCACGGATCTTTACTCTACAAGATTATAACACTGAATAAGCTTAGCGAGACACAAGCCGAGTATTTATACCTGGCCTGTGTCGACTTAACTGTGACTCAGTGTTTTAATAACTGATTTCCACATTTAATGTGGATCCTGATCCGTATTTCTATTAAATTTGTAATTTGCCAGATTCTAGTTTGTCAAAACTGATACTAGCAAATCTTACTTACCGTACCAATCATTGAATTGTCCAGCTCGTAGTCTCCGGCAAACACGGCTAATCTGTTCGTAGCGGTACAGTAAAAAAATACTTGGAGCTGAAATATGAAATACTTATGTATAAGTAATATCTATGTATGTATGTGTGCGATCAAAATCCATCCAAATATTGCGTGGATCGACTATTTTGCTTGTGAGTGTATTAGTTTTTCTTACCCACATACCTGGTCATCAATTGGATAACTGGCCTTATCAAACATCCTTAATACTGCATTTTTCAAATTCTCAACCTTAAAAAAAGTACTTTACTTTACAAATGTTTCTCGGATATAAAAAAATACTGTATGTACTGATTTTCTCAACCTCCGATGATCTCCGGGAAGTCAAGCCCTAATCTTAAATCCTTTCGACTAACAATTTTATCCATTCCCATATCTTAACCTACTCGCCAACCCGCTAGGCAATCGTGACGTTTTGATGCCAACCACCTTCCAACTCCATGGAAATATCGAATTCAAAAACAAAACTACCCCACGCGAGTAGAGCACGATGCTCACAATCCCGCACTGAAACATCAGTCTGCCTCAAGGATTCTCGAGGAGGCAAAAGTTCGATACGAAATGAAAGGAAAAAGAAGACCTTACTGGTTACAACATACGAACTATGCGACTAGAAGAACATCTGGAGGCCCTAGAAACAGAGCTTGAAAACATTAGATGGGGCATCATAGGACTATGGGAGACAAGAATGTGGGAGATCTCTACCGTGCTTCGGGTCGAGACATCAGTTTCCTAAAGGAACTCCACCGACTACCATCATTTGGGGGGAGTAACCCTTCTCGTCCACCATAGACTTAAACGTCAAATCACCAGCAGCAGAGCTATATCAGATCGAGTTTTTTGCATCGAGCTAAAGCTAAATGCAAGACACAGGCTAAACAACATCATCCAAGTATATGCACCGACAGCAACCTACAGAGGATGAAATAGAACAGTTCTACGATGATGTCTCGACTGCTAAGAGCTTGGGACAAACAAAACACACGGTGATCATAGGCGATTTCAACGCTAAAGTTGGAGAGAAAAAAGTGGGAGACCCGGCCATCATTGGTTCATACGGCCTAGGCACGAGAAACGACAGGGGACAGTTACTATTAGAATTCATGCACAAGGAGAGGATGTTCTACATGAACACATTCTTTAAAAAGTCTAAACAACGAAACTGGGCGTGGAGAAGCCCGAATGGACAGATAAAGAACGAGATTGACTATATCCTAACCACAGCGAAACAACACTGCGCGGATGTATCTGTTCTAAATCGTTTTAATACAGGAGTGACCACCGGCTAGTGAGAGCGAAAATATGCATAATTACTCAGCTCGAAAGAAAAAAGATGATCCAGAAAAAATCATCAGCGATCCTCCTTGAACACGAGAGAGATAAATCTCACTTCTACATAGAACGAAAACTCCAACCTGCAGAGACGCTGAAAGATCTAGACCTTAACATTCTATCCGAGAAAATAACCAAGAGTATCCAAACCTCAGTGAAACAAGTATGCTCACTACAAAAAGGCAGGCCTTCAAAGCTTAGTGCAACCACAATAAATCTGCAAAAGACTCGAAGAGAGATGGATAGAGAGTCGCCAGACTACCAAGTCATTGACAAGCAAGTAAAGAGAGATATAAAAGGTGAAAAGAGAGAACACATCACCCACACCACCACAACACCCATCTCATACAGCAAGCTATTGAAGACAACCTTAACATGAAGAAATTGCGATCGAATATGACAAGAGGAAAACAGACCATACGAAAAATGAGAAATGAACAGGGAACAGTATAGTGAATGAGAACCAGGAGATCGTGACCATCGTCCAAAACTTCTACCGAAAGCTCTACAGACAGGAAATGCAAGACGCAGGTTGCCAGAGAGATAGCAGAGCACAAATTCTAAATGTGAGATCGGAGGAAATACCGGAGATCAATACATCCAAACTAGAAGAGGCACTGAGATATATGAAGAACTGCAAGGCTCCAGGAGAAGGACACATTACGGCAGAAATGCTGAATGAAGGAGGAGCAACACTGAAAAAAGCAATCCTCATCCTGCTCAGTAAGTGTCTGGAGGAGGGCCGTATCCCAGAAGCATGGAGAAATACCGAGGTCATATTCCTTTTTAAGAAAGGAGACTGTAGCAACCTCGAAAATTACAGGCCCGTCAGCCTCCTATCTAGCTTGTACTAATTACTTAGCAAGATCCTGATCAGATGCCTGAGTCAAAAACTAGACTTCTATCAACCCATAAAACAAGCGGGATTCGGAAAAGGCTAGCACCACCGACCATATCCAGACTGTGCGAACACTAATGTAGGGAATACAATCTCCCTCTTCACCTGGGGTTTCGTCAACTATCAAAAGGCATTTGACTCGATAGAAGAATGGGCAATAATGAATGAATTGGATAAGGCTAGGGTCGACTCCCGATACTCCACTCTTATCAAGAACTGTTACGAGAATGCCACTTTTGACGTGAAGATAACAGAAGACCTCTACAGAGAAAAAATTCCCATAAACAGAGGAGTTAGACAAGGAGACTCCATATCCCCAAAACTTCTCACCTTGGCTTTGGAAGTAGTCTTCAAGACCTTGGATTGGGAGTCAAAAGGCATTAACATTGACGGGAGGTACTTGAGCCATCTGCGTTTTGCAGACGACATCATTCTGTTAAGCAATGATCATGAGGGGCTCACCAACATGTTAAGGGAGCTAAAAGAAGCATCACAAGCAGTGGGGCTTCAGATAAACTTAGGAAAGACCAAGATCATCAGTCCTGATAACACCCAGGTCACCCTAGACAACATTAATATTGAAACAGTGGATGAATACGTGTACCTAGGCCATAAAATAAAGTTAGGGAGTGAAAACCAAACGATGGAGATTGCAAGAAGGGTGCGCCTCACCTGGGCAAAGTATGGTAACCTCTCTCACAACCTAAGAAGTCCTATAACTTCAAATAATTTAAAGCGGTGTTCGAGAGCTGTATACTACGGGTCATGACGCATGGCCTTGAGACTATGACCTTCACACAAAAAAGTGCCAATCGCCTGAGAGTGTGTCAAAGGGCCATCGAACGTTCAATGCTGGGTATTAGCCTTAGGGATAGAATAAGGAATGATGACATTAGGAAAAGGACAGGAGTCACAGACGTCATGGAAACGGCAGCAAGGACTAAGTGAGGATGGACTGGTCATGTGGCGAGGGTTAGTGTCAAGTGGACCAGGGCCATTCTCCAATGTTGGGCGACCCCAGACGAGGTGGAGGGACGATATCCAGAGATACGCAGGGAAAAACTGGATCCAAACCGCCCAAGATCGATACCACTGGAGAAAATAATTGGAAGAGGCTTACGTTCAGGAGTGGACGGATCTAGGCTGATATGATGATGATGGTGAATATGTAATATTTTCCGGCCGATTGTTCAAAGATATGAAAAAACTATGACAAAAAAGGTCATAAAACATTACACGCTTCATTTAAATCTCCATATTTTAACTGACTAGGAAAATTCACCGCAAAAAATTAAGCGGCGAAAAACTTAGGAAACCTCCCACAATTTCATCGCTATCACAATTCACCGCTTGCAGTTCACCTTAAGTTCGAACTTAAATTATTCAGATATATAGCAAAATTGTAAACAAATCATTTGTGTTTAATGGCTCATTTTGTTAATTATCTGTAAAACATATCTTCAGCATTTGTACTCAAAGCAGTGAAAATGATGTGATTCACATGTCAATATCTCGAAAATAAGTGAATTTAGACACATGGTATTTTGTGCTAGATATGCAGAGAATTTCAAGCAGAATTCAAAAATATTAGAATATTTAGGGTGTTCTATTTAAGAAAATCGACTGAGACCTTAATGCGGTTCAGAATAAATACTATAACTTTTAAATTAAAAGTATTCTTGTAACTCTCAGAATAAAGACAGTTGAGGGGAGGGGGACAAAGGATGGTGTCTCACCCTGTCCGATGGCTAAAGTTGGAGAAAATAAATTGCCTTTCTTTACCGATCAAACTAATCAAAACTAACCAGAACTAACAAACAAATTTTGGTGATATTTTTCTTTGTCATCTAATTAGATAAGGGACATTCATTATTATTGTAAACAAAATCATAGAATATTTATTCATTACCATTACTACCTACCTATTTTTATATAGCACATTTTTCAATATTGATATTTCAATATCAATTCGAAATTGTATATATTTAAAAGAATTAGCGTACTCTGTACTCTTAGAATACCTAAATCAATATAAATACATATTTATATTGTCCTTAAATGTACTATTTCTCAAGCACTTTCCCCGCTGGTTCACTAATGTTAATTTATAGGACTAAGTTTTTAATCCCATAGTTTAAGTAAAGGACATTACACACCTTTAATGGGTCTTCGAGGACCAATGGATTTTCCTGAAATTTTAATATGTTGTTTAACTTAAAATTGTAAGTATTTTTTACCATTGCGTTAAACTTATTAGTCTATAGTAGAGAAATCACGTTTGAATAATGATATGTAATATTTAATTATACCGGGTGTAATAGAAAAAAGGCTCCCCAATGTTTGATATTTGTGGAAATTTTATTTGCTTTTAACATATATTTGTCCTCTTAGAGGTTATAGTAGCAAAAACGTTTTGCAATTCTTATTCCAGACCACTGAAATACAGTACATAAAGTAATAAATATTGTGTTCACATATAGAGTGATTCAGAAAAATATATGTTATCCATCTACTATTTTTTATTAAAATTATTTGGTTCATTTAACCAATGTTCTTAACTAAATCAATAGTTACATAAATAACAAGGCAAATAATTATTTATATATTCATTCGACAATGTTTTTATTATAAAGATTGTGACGCAAAAAGAAGTACAGGCTTTTCCTAAATATTTTGCTTTGCCACCTGCCTACAGCGTTTAATTTAATGGTTATTTAAAAACTTCAAATACAAAAGCTGTAGGGTTTTTCATGGACTACGAGGATTTATTATCAGAACATATAAATAAGCGAAGCAAAGCTGTCAAAAAATACAATATTTACTAACCTCAATGACTATGCACAAATATATCAATGAAATTTTACCTCTCCTTCTGCTATAAAATCGACCAAAAACTGCTAAATAGGCAAAAAAAATCACGCTTTCCGCCCCAGATCTATCCTGGAACATTTTGATTGAGACTTTGAAAATTAAATTACATATTTGAATTTAAACGTCATGTTAAAAAATTTGAAGCTGTATTCGTTCGAATTTCCTAGAATGCATCAAATGCAAAGCTATCTAGCCAAGATCGTAAAAATGCCCAAATATGTAAAAGTTGAAATTTTTTTACCGAATTTATGCTTGTTTCACTTTAATATGGATTTTCTCGTATTTCCCGATCTCGTACGAGAAAACTTTCTTAAGCAGAAATAGAGAGGTTTACGAATCTGAGATGATTTTTTTGAAGATAGATATGCGGCACAAATTCGGCATTTTCAGTCGTATCGATTCGATTTTTTGGTATGTTCTACTCGTAACCCCTTTAATGTACGAAGGTTTGTGTGCTCCAGATTATCAAATTTTTCAGTAATAAAATATTGTGTGGTGACGTGTCATCATTTGTAAAGTGTACTGTGTACGGTTTTGGCGTAGATTCTCGTGAAGTGATCAGCTTTTCTACAAGACAATATTTTTCTAAAAAAAAAAGAAAATATAAACCTTTATTGTTTTGACCTGGAAATCGATGCTTTTACATTTTTGCTTAAGTCAATTTTTCCGACATTTTCGAAACAACGAAGCACTTGGAAAGTTTTCCTCCTAAAAATTCTGTAATGAACTGTCACCTCGGTTTTTTCGATCCTCGTGACTTTTCCAGCGCCAAACCCACCCAAATTGACCCCTTTATCAAAAATATACAAGCCCATCGAAAATGTTCGCCATTTTCGGATTCCTCAAATTTCAGTAGGATTCGGAAGACCATTAAAAAATGTCTCTAGAACATGTCTCATCAAAATTAATTAATTTTTTCGACATGATCTATCAAAGTAAAAATTTATCTTTACCAATGCTCGTGTGATCGCCTCGCCGTATCACACATTTCGTAGCGTTACATTTTCGTAACACGTTAACCAGCTTACTACTAGGTGTCTACAGAGGTTTCGCTTCGAAAGATGAACCCCTAGCGTACCCAAAGGGTTTGCCAGATGTTAAAAACCCCATATCAGAATTTTACTGGGCTGAAGGATTAGTAAAATCTAACACTTTGTAGGATTTCACTAACCCACAGAGTACTTTTTGCTGATTATAATTTAGAAAATATTGCCACGGCTAGCAACCATCCGAATGTTTTTTTTTGCTACCCTATAGAACGTCTACGTATGAGTCACCGCCGCGCCGCGCCGGCCGCGAAGATTCTCGATGCCTTGGTCGAGAATATTATAGAGTGGCCTCGCTTCTTTCGGAGTATTCGAGATAGATTTTAGATTGTATATAAATAGCAGGCAGAAAGCATCTTCAGTTAGGTAATCATTCAGTTCTGAATTGTAAAGATCAGTTGTTGATAAGTTATAAGACTATTTTAGTGTGTTTAATTGGATAGAGTGATAGATTGAATAGAGTGATAAATAATAAAGAGAGTATTATTGTAAAATAGTAAAAGTTGTAATCTTATCAAAACCCACGGGAAAAACGTAACATTTGGTGTCAGAAGTCGGATTGTGAAGAGACGGAACTTGGAAAGTTTCTTCGAGGAGAGAAGAGGGAACGTCAACGAGATCGTTTTGATTGGTGGATTTCGTGAACATTTTATTACATTCTATGGTCAATACGAGGCAACAAACGGCAGAAACGGAGCAAATAAATAAAATGTTGGCCGATTTCATGGAAAATCTAAATGCCGAGAGGCAAACAGAACAGGACCGGCTTCAGAAAATTTTGCAAGACCAAGAAGACAAAAAGAAGCGGGTCGGGAAGAGGATAAACGTAGAAGGCAAGTGGATCGGGA
>JAEQML010064603.1:0-21887 GCA_016904865.1 Pissodes strobi | reverse complement strand
TAGCGCAACAGCTGTAGTCAGAATGTACTATGGCGACACAAATAAATTCCCCTTGGAGAAACGTATTAGACAAGGAGATACCATATCTCCCAAACTCTTCACCACTATGCTGCAGAGCGCCATGAAGAACAACAGTTGGGGAAATATTGGAATCAACATAAATGGGGAGTATCTGAACAATCTGAGGTTTGCAGACGGCATAGTCCTTATTGCAGATCATGCATGTCAACTTCTTCAAAACCTTCAAAGGTGTTGTGCACGAGTTGGCCTTAAAATTAACTTCTCTAAAACACAATACATGACCAACCTTGTATTGGCCAAAAACATTTCAACGTACGGCATGCAAATAGAACAAGTGTATACCTATAAATATCTGGGCCATGAGATTAAATTGGGAAGAGACAACCAGACCACAGAATTAAACAGAATAATAGGACTGACATGGGCAGCTTATGGAAAGCTGAGAGATTTCTTTAAATGAGATATTCCCATGTGCCTGATGAGGAGGGTCTTTGACCAGTGTGTACTTCCGGTTCTAACATATGGAGCAGAAACACTGACCCTTACCAGGAAGGTAATAAACAAGATCCAAGTAGCACAGAGAGCAATGGAGACATCAATGCTGAATATATCCCTCAGAGACAGAGTTCCAAATCATACAATCAGGGAAAGAACCGGTGTTACGGATGCAGTTGAAAGAATTACAACGCTGAAATGGAACTGGGTAGGCCATGTTACAAGAGTCAGGGATGGAAGATAGACAAAGAAGATTCTAGATTGAAGACCTAGACACGAGGCGTATCGAAACCGAGGACGTCCCCCAACAAGATGGTCGGATGACATCAAGCGCATCCAGCACAACTGGATGTAAAGTGCCTAGGAGCAGAAGAAATGGATGGAAGGGAGGCCTATGTCCAGCCGTGGACTCAAAACTGCTACTGATGATGATGATGATGATAATGATTTACTGTTATTTGCATTTACTAACCATTTTCATTTTTAGATTTGTTCGTTCTTGACAACGGGTGCAGATTTGTTCCTTGAAACGTCGACCGTTTTCCAGTTTCCTTTAGGGGTTTCAGCTTCGTTGGGGTCACTAAACTAGCACTTGTACTGTTTACACACTGGAGCCAGAGCCGAAGCGGCTCTATTTTCCAAAGACTTGTACATAGAGGTGGAGAAAAAACCAAACATTTGCAAGATAAACCATACTGGGAGCGAAACTGAGATGGGAAGAGCATGTAGAATATCGATACAAAAAGGCACTTACCGCTCTATGGGGCTGTAGGGGTTTTTGGAAGTACGTTGGGACTATCACCATAGGTTCCCTGCTGAAGCCTCATAATTACGCCTCATAATTACATACGGAGCCATTGTATTGTCACCAATATGCAATATACACAGGTATAGAAACCAACTGGACAAGTTCTACAAATCATGTTAGAATGACAGGTGTTATAAGCACTGCATTTGTCGGAGCCCTCCGATTGCATCTTCTTCATTTAGTTTCAGAAATTGCGGCAATAAGGATTGTGTATTTCCGCTAGTGGGCACACTTAGTTGTAGGATTAGATCAGGAGGAGCTGTTCAGTTCTGGTTATGCATTCAGATACCAGCGTGGAAATCTCAAGCAAGCAAATTATGATCCCGTGAACTTATCCTGCCAAACAAAGAGGATTGTAGGAATAGGCAAAATCCAAATATGCCGGGAAATAGATACTGGCAATTGAGCACTGGAGGAGGGGTGCATGGTAAGAGGAAACCATTAAAACCGGCTAGTCGCTAGGACAATATCCCACAGTTTTTTAAGCGAAAGAACATGATATAATTCGATGTGGATATCTCATTCTTGAAAAAGAATATATGCTTTGACAGCAAAGCATCATTAATGACACTCACTGCGGACCTAACTAACTCAAACTTAGTATTGGAGTGTCAAAAAGTTCTTCAAAAATCATAAACAGTGGCAACAAAGGAAGGCTTGTCCCAGACAAGCCTTCCTTATCTGGACATTCTGGCTAAGAAAGGAGCGGCGCTGATATCAACAGTGACTAACCCTAACCCACGGAAGTATTCTAAAATTCATAGGGACCTATAAGATCAAGCATTGTCTAAAAGGGCAATTCAAAAAAGCATGGACAAAAGGGCCGCAAATGCGACACTCTAATGCCTATATCGAAGGTCCCAATGAGAGCCTGACAAGGCAGCTTTTGTTGCTGTTGGCTCAATTTTTCTACATTAACGTCCATTTTAAGCTTATTTATTGTGCTATCCCTCTCATCTTTAGATATCTTTCCGCCGTCTAGTCCAGAATCTGGCAATGCTTATTAATTCAATATAGTCTGATCTAAAAGGGTTTTAACTGATCACATAATTATCATTAAAAATCGATAAAAGGAATTGCACTTTTATAAAGAAAATCTATTTCGTTTAAAACAAGACTACGCTCATTAGGAAGTTGAAGAATAAGCTAAATGGCATTCACTTTTGATTGAAATTTTTACAGTGGCCGATCGTCAAGGTAGACAGGACTCCTTTTTCTAAATAAAAATAGAGACATATTTATTTTATAAATATTATCAAATTCCTCAAAATCTATAAACTTCGATTTACGAAAATTATTACTCCCGTCTTATTCTATTGATTATGCTCAGCACTATCGCTACCTTGCTCCAGCCCTCTTTTTAACGAACTTTATGTGATGCTCGATACGAGGAGGCAAGCCTTCGATAGACTGATATTTTCAGGATGTTTGGTATGCTTTTAAGAGTCTACATTTCAAGAGAAGAGATAAAGATAAGATATCATAGGCAAGCAAGGAGCTATCGATCGTTCTGTCATCTGACACTTTCTAATCATTTTGCTATTACGACGAAACATGTTCGGTTGATTTCGTCGCGCTAGATCGGACAATGATTTTAGTAGACACTTTTCTAAAAACATTTATCATTTTGATGTCATGAGGCGCTAAGAAAGATCGAGAATTTACTTAACCTCATTTTCCCATATCCTTTTGTTATTATTTTGTCTAGATTTGTATTTTGCAAAAGCTTTTGATTCGATGAATTTATGCTTATTTTCTTGAAATGGAGCGAATGTATGAAAACCGTATCTAAAAGGGTGTAATGAGAGATACAAGTGGAGCAGTTTCGTTGCATGATGGAAGGTTTATTGAAATTTTCCGATTGAATAAGACTTTTTTATCTATTTGAAAATTCACTACTTCACATGGAAGATATACTACCAAGTACATGCGAATTTTAACTGTAAATCTAGATTATAGGGCATTTGTGGATCAAATTTCCGAGGAATCTGTAGACCAGGAATTAAAAAGCTTTATGGAAAAAAGAGGATTTTCAGGAATTATTCATTCTATCCATACAAGCCACTTAAAACTAATTAAACCATAACAAAACTTTGTCCCACTTGAAACGATGAAAATTACAGGCAAATCGATAAAGATTTTAAAAAACAACATAAAATAAAACAGAATGATGTAACTAGTATCGCTTTGTTTATAGAGTCCAGTTTAATTAAATGAATACACCCATTGCCTTTAATTCAGTGAGTTATTGATTTTGGATTTGGCCCTACTATTTTCGATTAATCACGTGGAAACTCTATATTTTCGAATGTTCCTCTATTCGCTTTGCATTTTCCACAGTTGCATGTGTACCTAAACCGATTTAATAGACACCCCACGCGAATGCCCAACATTTAGAGCAAATGGGAACTCGTTCACGAAGTTCGTTCGGTTTTACTATGAGTCTCTGGGCCTTCTCGAGGTTTTGTTGAATATACAGGATATAAAGATACTTTATGGAACGAGTATTGAAGTGGTTTCATAAAAATTTGATAGGAAAAAAACCCAATCAAACAAGATTTCTAAAATATCTTCCCTTCAAGAATAACCATATTTTTGGGGATACTAACAAGGCATATTGTTTCTAAATCTCGTTAGTGCGATTTTATATTTGATAGAGTTTCGTCGAAAAAACCTGATATGAATTTAAGTTTTTAGAGAGCGTTCTGTTTCGGCCCCACGTTCCCCTATCGATAATCTGAAAAAGTCCATCTACCTGTACGCTGGCCGGGCAGTTTGCCGCCATAACGGTACGATTACGGCCCGAGCGTTCTGCTAAATCAAAATAAATATTTATTTCCGCGACACCTGCAGGTGCTTCGAGGTCGTGATGCTCGCTCCCCGAGGTTAACCCATCCCAACCTGCCGGACGCCTCCAGAGCCAACTAGTATTTCCGAAGTTAAAATCACATAAAATCTAAAATTATAATATATGGGCTTTTAATTACTACTCCAGTTTAACTTCGTCTAGAAACGCCTTGGCCATTCCGCATTGATGATTTTAAACCTTTAAAGCCTATGGTGGGAATTTGGGATGATTTGCCAGATCGCACTTTGAATATGCATCTCAATTTCTTAAACCAATATCTTAAGAATTTATTAAATAAATTAGATGGGATCCAATCCGAGTTAGCGAAATTTTTACAAATTGAAAGAAAATGCTTGCCTCATTGAATATAGAAATAATACATATTGGCAAGAAAAGCAACCCCCTAGTCCACAAAGAACCTCCAAGAATATCGGGAGCTAATTGAGCTTGAAGAAGCTCTACCATATTTCGGATTTAATTTTTTTAGCTCAGTTAGAATCAGTTCCCATTTTTAATGCGGGAGGTTATGGTCTCTACTACTCTTCTATGAATATGCCCAATGAAGCCAGAGTTCTTCCAAGCTTGTTGTTAGAAGTTTCGGAATCTTTTCATGCAAACTTGTTTCTTGTAAGGAGTGTGATACTAGGAGAGCTCATATTTTCAGAAACTGTTCAATTCAAAAGCTTAATATCTCAAGTATCTCGCCCAAATTATATCATATAATCTCTTATATCAAACAGGGAGGCAAACGCCAACAAGTTTGACATCAAACCCACATGGATTCCTGGTCATTCGGACATTCATTGTAATGAAGTGTCGGACCAGTTGGCAAATAAATAATTCGTAGACATCTGAGTGTTCTTTAAAACACTAAATTAGATAACTCTGATATAATCTTTGAATACCTATATGGAAAAGAGACGAAATGTGGCAAATAAAGGCACAACACTTTTAAATAGACAATGATAATTGGATTTGGTAAAGTTTCGCAATTCAACTCATGACTTTGAGGAGTTCTATTGTGAGCTTCTCATGTAGTGAACAATCCTTTGACGACCCTTTACTTATTTACTTTTGGTATTGTTACGTTTAAGTAATGAAGAGTCTGTAATATAGCTTTCAAAGCTTGTAGTTGAAACCGCTTTTAAACTTGAGTTTGATATTCATTTATATTAAGAAGTCCAGAATCAGGCTGAATTTCCTAATCTATATCAAGATGTATATGGTAGTTTTAATTATGGGTTTAAGGCTTTCTCGATTACTAATATTACTTGATCTTTTGGAAGTTTGTCATTTTTAAAACAATATTCAAAGTTCGAACGAATGCTTTTTCTGATTTCTGGATTCTTCTTTGTGCAAATTCTATCGGCACGGAAAATTGAAGATTTCGGATAAACGCATCATTGCTTTTTGAAATCTACGTAAAACTTCTTATACCTAAATACAGTGAATTTCACAAATTTTGAAGATCAGTGAAGATTTTTACAATTATGGTGAAAAAGTTCGGTTCGATTTTTGGCAATTTGTGCAAATTGCATAGGCCTGGAAAATTGAATATACATATTTCAAATAAACGCATGCACCATCCTTTAAAACTATCGTGTTGATTTTTGAAATATACATAAAATTTTCTAGTGAATTTCATAAACTTTGAAAATCAATGAGGATTTTTAAAATTATGGCGAAAAAGTTGTGTTCTAGTTTGGCATTTTGTGCAAATTGCATAGGCCTAGAAACTTTAAGATTTTGTATAAGCGCATCATTGCTCAAAACTGTCGTATTAATCATTGAAACCTACGTAAAATTTCCTGTGAATGTAGCGACTTTTACAAATTTAGATAATCAATGAAATTATAGCGAAAAAGTTGTTTGCATGATTTTTGGCAATCTATGCATATTGCATCAGTCCGGAAAATTAAAGATTTCGAATAAACGCATATTTGCTTAAAACTGTTGTATTGATTTTTGAAATCTACGTAAAATTTCCCGTGAATGCAGTGAATTTCACAAATTTGGAAGATCAATGAGGATTTTTAAAATTATGGTGAAAAAGTTGTGCTCGATTTTTGGCAATCTATGGATATTGCATTGGCCCGAAAAATTGAAGATTTCCGATAAGCGCATGATTGCTGTCGTATTGACTTTTGAAACCTACGTACAATTTCCTATAAATACAGTGAATTTCATAAACTTTTATGATCAATGAGGATTTTGAAAATTATGGCGAGAAAGTTGTGTTCAATTTTTGGCAATTTGTGCAAATTGCATAGGCCCGGGAAATTGAAGATTTCATAAACTTTGAAGATTAATGAGAATTTTGAAAATTATGGTGAAAAAGTTGTGTTCGAGTTTTAGCAATTTGTGCAAATTGCATAGGACGGGAAAATTGAAGATTTCGGAGAAGCGCATCATTGCTCAGAACCGTGGCTTTCCCGATTACTAATATTACTTGATCTTTTCCAAGTTTGTCGTTTTTAAAACCAGATTTTCTGATTTCACATCATAAAATCTAAAATGTTTGTAACGAATAGTTTTTCTCATTTCTGGATTCCCCTTTGCACAAATTGCAACGGCCCGGAAAATTGAAGATTTCGTATAAACACATCATTGCTCAAAACTGTCGCATTGATTTTTGAAATCTACGTAAATTTTCTTATAAATGCAGTCAATATTACAAACTTTGAAGATCAATGAGAATTTTTAAAATTATGGCGAAAAAGTTCTGTTCTAGTTTTGGCAATTTGTGCAAACTGTATAGGTCCGGAAAATTGAAGATTTTGGATAAGTGCATCATTGTTCAAAACTGTCGTATTGATCTTTGAAATCTACGCAAAATGTCCTATAAAGACAATGAATTTCAATTTTGAAGATTAATGAGGATTTGAAAAATTATGGTGAATAAGTTATGTTCAATTTTTGGCAATCTATGTATATTGCATCGGTCCGAAAAATTGAAGATTTCATATAAGCGCATCTTTGCTCGAAACTGTCGTATTGATTTTTAAAATATAGGTAAAATTTCATATTAATACAGTTAATTTTACAAATTTTGAAGATCAATAAGGATTTTTAAAGTTATGGTGAAAAAGCTGTGTTCGAGTTTTGGCAATTGGCAAAAGCCCCCGTATTGATTTTTGAAATCTACGTAAAATTTCGTGTCAATACATTGAATTTCACAAATTTTGAAGGTCAATGATTCATAAATTAATATTGAAAAAGTTGTGTTCGATTTTTGGCACATTGCATCGGAAAATTGAAGATTTCAAATAAATGCATTATCATTAAAAAAACTGTCGTGTTGATTTTTGAAATCTACGTAAAATTTGCTATAAATACAACGAATTTCATAAACTGTGAAGATTAATGAGGATTTTTAAAATTATGGTGAAAAAGTTGTGTTCGAGTTTTGGCAATTTGTGCAAATTGCATAGGCCCGGAAAATTGAAGATTACGGATAAGTACATCATTGCCCAAAACTGCCGTATTGATTTTTGAAATCTACGTAAAATTTCCTATGAATACAGTGAATTTCACAAATTTTGAAGACGAATAAGGGTTTTTAAAATTATAGCGAAAAAGTTGTTTGCATGATTTTTGGCAATTTGTGCAAATTGCATGGGTCCGGAAAATTTAAGATTTCGGATAAACGCATCTTTGCTCAAAACTGTAGTATTGATTTTTGAAATCTACGTAAAATTTCCTGTGAATAAAGTGAATTTCAGCAATTTTTAAGATCAATGAGGATTTTTAAAATTATGGTGAAAAAGTGGTATTTGATTTTTGGGAATTTATCTATATTGCATCGGCCCGGAAAATTGAAAATTTCGGATAAAGACATCTTTCCTTAAATCTGTCGTATTGATTTTTGGGATCTACGTAAAATTTCCTATATGGAGTGAATTTAATAAATTTTTATGATCAATGAGAATCTTTAAAATTATGATGAAAACATTTTAGTTCGATTTTTGAAGATTTCGAATAAACGCGTGTGTCGGTTAAAACTATCGTATTTATTTTTGAAATCTTCGTAAAACTTCCTATCAATATAGCGAATGTCATAAATTTTGAAAACTAATAAGGTTTCTTAAAATTATGGTGAAAAAGTTGTGTTCGAGTTTTGGTAATTTGTGCATTTTGAATCGGCCCGGAAAATTGAACATTTCGGATGAACGCGTCTTTGCTCCAAACTGTCGTATTGATTTTTGAAATCTACGTAAAATTTCCTGTGAATACACTGAATTTCACAAATTTTGAAGATCAATTTGGATTTTTAAAGTTATGGTGAAAAAGTTGTGTTTGAGTTTTGGCAATTTGTGCATATTGCATCGGCCCGGAAAATCGAAGATTTCAGATTAACGCATCTTTGGTCAAAACCATCGTATTAATTTTTGAAATCTACGTAAAATTTCGTAGAAATACAGTGAATTTGACAAATTTTGAAAATTTTGAGGATTTTTAAAATTATGGTGAAAAAGTTGTGTTCGAATTTTGGCAATTTGTGCAAATTGCATAGGCCCGGAAATTAAAATATTTCGGAGAAGTGCATCATTGCTCAAAACTGTCGTATTGATTTTCAAACTCTACGTAAAATTTGCTATTCTTCTTCTTCTTATCAGCCTGTTCTCATCCACTCCTAAATGTAGGTATCTTCCATATTTTTCCATTTCTGTCTGTCCATAGCAGCCCTCATCCAGTTTTTCCCGGCAATCTTCTGGATGTTATCATGCCATTTTTTTTGAGGACTGCCTACACTTCTCTTGCACTCTCTTGCCCGCCAAGCTGTTAGTTTGTATGTCCATCTCTCTGTGCTCTGTCTTGCAATATGGCCAGCCCATCTCCATTTTAGCTGCGCTACTCTTTCGCTAACATCTGTTAATTGCCTTCTTCTTCTGATTTTATCATTTGGAACTTTATTTCGTAAACTAATCCCCAGCATAGCCCTTTCTATCGCTCGTTGTGTGACTTGAAGTTTATTAACTGCTTTGCATGTTATCGGGATTGTTTCGAGGCCATAAGTGAGGACCGGTAGAACACACGATTCGAAAACTTTTCTTTTAAGGTTTATGGGGTTGTCCTTAGATCTAAGAATTAATCCGAGTTTGCCAAAAGCTGCCTAGCGGAGACCTACTCTTCTAGGAATTTCGGCCACTTGGTTTTCTTTTTCTCTTTGTATCTTATGTCAGATTCATTTGGTGTCCCACCCCAGATGATGCGTGCTGAAGTTCTTCTAACATATGTTTGAGTTGTTCCGATGAGTTACTAATTAGAATAATATCATCAGCAAATCTTCAGTGGTTTAGTCGTGTTCCGCCTATATTAATTCTCTTATCTTGCCATTCCAAGCCCTTAAATACATCCTCTAGTGCCAGCGTAAACAGTTTCGGAGAGATCGTATCTCCTTGACGCACTCCTCTGTTTATAGGAATCCTCGAAGCTTTTATATATTCGTCTATTGTAACTTGCATATAAGCATTGTCATATGTATGTTTGATCAGAGCTGAGTACTTTGAGTCAATCCTAGCGCTGTCCAATGCCTTGAGAACCGCCCATGATTCAATAGAGTCGAAAGCTTTCTGGTAGACAATGAAAACTAAATGTAGGGGTATGTTATGTTCTGTCGTTTTTTCAATAAGTGTACGTACTGTCTATTTTGCTGAACCCCTTGCGAAAGCCGGCCTGCTCCGGAGGTTGGTATGCGTCCATTTTCTGCGTCAGTCTGTTTGTAATTATTTTTGTAAGATGTTTGTACAAGTGGGATAGCGAACTAATTGGCCGATAATTTTCTATGTTATTTCTGTCTCCCTTTTTGTACAGTAATATGACTTCTACATTTTCCCATATTTCTGGTATTTTCCCATGTATCAAACACTTATTTAACAGAATTTTTAAGTTTTCTCTTAACTGTTCTCCCCCAATTTTCAGCATCTCAGTGGTTATCTGATCTTCGCCAGGGCTTTTCCTATTTTTCATTTGACCGAGTGCTTTGGTTAGCTCAGCGTTATCTATTTCGGGTATATCTTCTGATCCGACATTTCTTATTTCGTTTCTTTCATAGTGGAGATCTTGGGCTTTTGGACTATATAACTCCATATAAAAGCCCTGGACCACCGCTATAATTTCACCTCGGGTACTAACTAATTTGCCTTGTTTGTCTTTGAGTCCAGAAATTTTTGTTCTGCCCCTAGCTAATTACGATCTCAGAACCTTCATAGATTTGTTAGCCTCTATCGTGTATTTAATAAGTTTTGTATTATGTTCGCTTAAGTCATTTCTTATGTTTTTGTTTGTTTCCCTATTTATTTCTCTATAGTCTTCAGACTCTCGATTCATATTCCTTCGTTTTTCTATGAGGTTCTTGATATGTGAGCCAATTCTGCTACTTTTTATTATATTTTTAAAACATACCTCTTTGGTTGCTGCTTGTATGCTATTATTTATGTGTTCTGTTAGTTCATTAATTCCCATTTGCTCCTGGTCCATAGGCATATAACTATTATATGTCTATGTCCTGGTCTTCCTTACTTATAAGTTTATTGTTTGTTATGGTTTGAAATCTTTCACTGTTTCTTTGTAGTGTCTCGTTTGTTGGAATGGGTTGTTTTCTTATTAGTTTATTTCTTTCCCTTCTAGTGTCAATTGTTATTGCTGCTCTAATAGAGTGAATTTCACAAATTTTGAAGAATAATCAGTATTTTTAAAATTTTGGTGAAAAAGTTGTTTTTTGGCAATTTGTGCAAATTGCATCTTCCCGGAAAGTCGAAGATTTCGGATAAACGCATCATTGCTCAAAACTGTCGTATTGATCTTAGAAATCTACGTCATATTTCCTGTGAATGCAGCGCATTTCACAAATTTGGAAGATCAATGAGGGCTTTTAAAATTATGGGGAAAAAGTTGTGTTCGGGTTTTGGCAATTTGTGCAAATCGCATCGGCCTGAACAATTGAAGATTTCGGATAAACGCATCTTTGCTCAAAACAGTCGTATCGATTTTTGAAATCTACGTAAAATTTCCTGTGGAAAAAGTCAATTTCATAAATTTTTAAGATCAATGAGGATTTTTAAAATTATGGTGAAAAAGTGGTAATCGATTTTGGGAATTTATCTATATTGCATCGGCCCGGAAAATTGAAAATTTCGGATAAACACATCTTTCCTTAAATCTGTCGTATTGATTTTTGGGCTCTACGTAAAATTTCTCTTATATATGGAGTGAATTTAACAAATTTTGATGATCAATGAGAATTTTTTTAAAATTATGATGAAAACATTTTTGTTCGATTTTTGAAGATTTCGAATAAACGCGTCGTCGGTTAAAACTATCGTATTGATTTTTGAAATCTACGTAAAACTGCCTATTAATATAGCGAATGTCATAAACTTGCAAATTATCTTAAAATTATGGTGAAAAGTTGTGTTCGAGTTTTGGCAAATTGTGCATATTGAATCGGCCCGGAATATTGAAGATTTGCTCAAAACTACCGTATTGATTTTCGAAATCCACGTAAAATTTCCTGTGAATACACTGAATTTCACAAATTTTGAAGATCAATTTGGATTGTTAAAATTATGGTGAAAAAGTTGTGTTCGAGTTTTGGCAATTTGTGCATATTGCATCGGCCCGGAAAATCGAAGATTTCAGATAAACGCATCTTTGGTCAAAACCATCGTATTGATTTTTGAAATCTACGTAAAATTTCGTACAAATACAGTGAATTTGACAAATTTTGAAGATTTTGAGGATTTTTAAAATTATGGTGTAAAAGTTGTGTTCGAGTTTTGGCAATTTGTGCAAATTGCATAGGCCAGGAAAATGAAATTATTCGGAGAAGTGCATCATTGCTCAAAACTGTCGTATTGATTTTCGAACTCTACGCAAAATTTTCTATTAATATAGTGAATTTCACAAATTTTGAAGATTAATGAGGATTTTTAAAGTGTGAAAAAGTTGTGTTCGATTTTTGGCAAGCCGAAGATTTCGGATAAACGCATCTTTGCTCGAAACTGTGGTATTAGTCTTGTAAATTTACGTTAAATTTCTTAAATACAGTGAATTTCACCAATTTTAAAGATTAATGAGGTTTTCTAAAATCATTTATTTATTTATTTTATTTATTTCTTACAGTATCAACAGCAATGATTGCCAATTAGAGATACCAAACTTAACACATAGCAGATACAATAGTACATCAAAAAAACAATATAAAAACACTCAACAGCAAGAATAAACAATATTTAACTTATAAGTACAAATGTAACGATACATAACTAAAAAACTTACTACAAAAAGATAAAACGACAGTCATTCAAATCACAGTTCTACGGTAACATTGCAGATTGATGTTCATAAAGCCTATTTAGAAATGCTATTAGTAATTTTAATGTTGAATTAATCCAGCGAAACTTGGTAATTATCAATATCAGAGGCATATTTATCGAATAAAGAGCACATTTTATATATAGGTGAAGCCTTAAAGGTATTAGTGCGAAGGAAATCCAGGTAGAAACAATTTCTTGATATAGTACTAGTACGGCGCCAAATGAAAATTTAATTTCAGATAGAATCTTGGGACACTCCACCTTATTACTAATAATCTTAAAAAGAAATATCAGCCATGTTTTTACCCTTCTGTTTTCCATAGATAAACACTCAAACATATGAAGCAGAGTCCAATTATCAAAGCCTCTTTCTGGGTAGTAACCAAACCTTTTAAAGTATAAATATTTCAGAAACTTTCTTTGTATACGTTCAATACAGTTAACCCAAGTATCATATTCTGGGGACCATATAACAGAACCATATTCTAGTTTTGGCACCACGAGACTTTCAAACAACCTAACACATGCACGTAGGCTAAAATTCTTTGTTGTCCTAATAACATACCCCAAGATCCCATGTGCGTCCTTAACCCTAGCAGCAATATGATCAGAAAATGCTAAACCAGCGTCAAACATTACCCCCAGGTCTTTATGGTTGGAGGCAAACCATCAATACTGTATACATGTCTATGAACATTCTTGTTCGGTGTAAAACTCATGGAGGCGCATTTCTGTGTATTGAGAGAAAAACCATTTTCCGCACACCACTTAACCACCCTATTAAGATCATCCTGTAAGAGTTCGCACCCGCTGCCAGGTCCATCAATTTCCAAGAACATTTTAAAGTCATAAGCAAACAAAAGGGCAGTAGAATACGTGCATGACTTGTACATGTCATTTATTGCCGCAACAAAAAGTAATGGTCCCAGATTTGACCCTTGAGGAACACCTGAATGACTAGGATAAGGAATAGGATTCGACCTAAAGCCACTAATTTCTACAATATTTTGCCTCTGTGACAAGTAGGACATCAACAACATAGTCAGAGCCGGTGCTACATTCATTCGTTGAAGGGCCTTAGCCACTACAGTATGCTTAACCCTGTCAAAAGCCTTCTGGAAGTCGGTAAATATAACATCAACTTGAGACTTTTTCTTTAGTGAAGTATGGATGTACTGAGAGAAAATCACTAAGTTCGTCAAAGTAGATTTTTGGGGTAGGAAACCATGCTGCTGCTCAGAGAGATGATGTCTAATATCCTCGTACAGTCTATTGAAAAGAACAATTTCAAGCACCTTAGAAATAGAATTATGAATGGAAATTGGTCTATAGTTTACCACCTCCCGCTTTAAACCACCCTTAAAAACGGGAATTATTTTACTAACCTTCCATTCACTGGGGAAGGTTGATGTCTTAAGACAAAGATCAACCATAAACGTCAATGGTCGTGTTAGTAGATCACCACAGCCCTTCGAAATATATCCCGGAACACCATCAAAGCCAATAGCCCTATTTCCCTTTAACCCATTTAGTGCACTGAAAACAGCACTCTCCAAAATGGGGTCGTAGCAAAAATAATCAAAACAAACATTGGGCTTCCAAGGAAGAGATTCAGGATTAGAAAAAACATGGTGAAAAAGCGAATAAACGCATCATCGCTTAAAGCGGTTGTGTTGATTTTTCAAATGTACGTAAAATTACATCGAATTTCATGAGCTTTGAGGATTAATGAGGATTTTTAAAATTATGGTGAAAAAGTTCTGCTCGAGTTTTGGCAATTTGGGCAAATTGCACATGCCCGGAAAATTGAGGATTTCCGATAAGTGCATCATTGCCCAAAACTATCGTACTGATTTTTAAAATCTACGTAAAATTTTCTCTAAATACAGCGAATTTCATAAACTTTGAAGATGAATGAACATTTTAAAAATTATGGTGAAGAAGTTGTATTCGAATTTTGGCAATTTGTGCAAATTGGAAAATTTAAGATTTCGGATAAGCGCATCATTGCTCAAAACTGTGGTATTGATTTTTGAAATCTACGTAAAATTTCCTGTAAATACAGTGAATATCACACATTTTGGAGACCAATGAGGATTTTTAAAATTATAGTGAATAAGTTGTGTTGCATTTAATCAACCAAAAAATTGGTTTTGGTGCATATTATGGATTGATCAAAATTGCCCTTGTCATCAAGATTTTATAATGATATAAATTAGAAATATATATTATCGCCGAAGCCTTTCCGGCAATACAGAAAATAGATGGGCAAATTTTGAAGTAAGATGGTTTATATACGACCGAAAATAAACTATTTCACCACGAACTATAATGCTATTGAATATAAAATAGCTATTTCGTTTCCGAGATCGTAACTCGAGAATTCTCATGGAAAAATATTTTAGCTAAAACAGTGAATATTAAAGACAATATTGCCGTTACCGGAAACCGATTGATCGTAAAATGCCAGAGAAAATAGTTGATGAAAAGTCCATCCACCAACTCTTATATTTTTTTTCAAAATAACACGTCGCATCTCGTAACGTTAAGTCAACGCTGCCGCAGACCTCCTCTTACTCCCCTAAGGTCAAACATAAATTGAATTGGTATAATAATAATAAATT
The DNA here is from genome assembly GCA_016904865.1 of Pissodes strobi. NCBI lineage: Eukaryota > Metazoa > Arthropoda > Insecta > Coleoptera > Curculionidae > Pissodes > Pissodes strobi. Next base: position 6,773 of record JAEQML010064603.1, on the reverse strand, counting down.
CGATCAAGTATCAACTATGCATGTACAATAACAATGCATGGTCGTTAAGATTATTACTCGTTAATTAAAAAAAATAATTTTCCGTGTTCACGATTACGAAGGCGCAATAATTTACTATATAACCACAATAATAAAACAATATAATCGCGAGCCTCGCATTCTTCCATATATACAGAGTGTTTATAAAAAATCACGGATATGAACAATCCCAGAATTATGACGTCAAAACTTAATTTGACTGTGCAATTATTTAGTTGGTATCGATTCCAACCTAACAAATTAGAAGAGCATTAAAAGATCTTCCGACGATTTAAAAAAAAAACTCTTGTTTTGTAGGAGTATACAATAAATAGTAAATTAAAATTTCGTAGCATAGTTATGCAATTATGAAAATATGTGGACAAGAAATGTAGCATAATAAATATATATTTTGGATTTGCTTTTCAATGTTTGTTTGTTTTTTGAGAAACAAGAAACCGGTTTCTACAATTTAAATTAGCAAAGATGACTTTAAATTAAAAATATATAATCTCCTTAAAAATAGCAGAAATATAGATATACATAGAGTGCCTAAAAACTAACAAGTTGCAAAGGCAGCATATTTACACATCCTACTGTACGGCAGCACCAGGGTGCTGAAATCGGTTAGGTTTTGTAGCGCTACAAAAGCTCGCAGCGCTACAAAACCTAACCGATTTCAGCACCCTGGTGCCGTCGTACAGTAGGATGTGTAAATATGCGTCCCATAGCCAGCAATTATCTGACCAGCCCTCTTCTGCAGTCTAAATATAGACAAAGCACAACAAGACGGATCCATAAGGCATTTGGGAAGGAAACAATGCATAATATACAGTAAAAAGTGAGGAATGGCTTACCATTTCTATTAATTTCTTAATTATAAAAAGTGAAGATGACAACTTACCCTTCCGAGACAATGTTTGTGCACTCCAATCTCCAATTCAGTCTATCATCCAAACATATTCCCTGGATATTAACACTATGACCATGTGCATTGCCAGTAGTGGTTGAAACACTGTTTATTACGGATCCTGAGTCTTATACATATTGAATTTTAAGCAATTCTGAGTAAACCACGCATCTGCATCAACCTTACATTCATCCATATTATTATTCAGCTCCTCCTGTGATAGAGCCTAGATGCAAAAGTCATGTCATCCGCATAACCTACACCCTTATTGACCAACAAGGACAACAACAGATTATTAATGTACACTACAAAGGAAAGAGGCCCCAAAACAGAGTTCTGGCTTAAGTAGGAACTCGTGGGACGTCTTCGTACTCCCTGCCTTGATAGTTTGCTCAGCAAAAGCTGATGGGAGGGACAGGGGAAGACCTTACTAAGAGCACACAAAGTAAGATCCATTTGACATCCCCTTTCAATTATACCCTGCATAACCTTGGCAACCACTTGAAGCGTGGAATAGTTCTTGCGGACCCAAAATTGTGAAAAGTGAAAAATGTTATATATAATTTAACTATCTTAATAATCACCTGAAATAACTTTACAAAAAGAGCTATGGATATGGAAACAAACTTTTCTGCTAAGCTTATATTTTCTTTCTTAAACAGAGCTACTACCCTAGCTTTTTTGAAATAGTCTGTAAATTTACCCTGATTAATTCATGTACTAAAAGAATCATGCATCTTGCAATCAAGCTCTGAGGTTACAGATACAAAGAAACTCGTTCGCTGATAAGTCATTATTGACCTGAATATTTTTTGATGATTTCTCCAGATATCTTTACACTTATCCTGAGATCTGTCAATCTATCCGGCAATGGCGCTATATTCAGAACGCAAAAATTTTGTCTAAACCTCTAGTAAAAAGAGTTAGATGTATTGTCGGATAAAACTTGATTGTGGACAAGGCCTCTCTCTGTTTCTGTAGATCATCATTAACACATCTTACAGGCACCTTACCATTAGGCAATGCTGATGATGGTCATGAGTTTTAGGACACAACGACCGTTAGACCTTGGGTGTCCACATGCAGGTGTGGGGTGACTTTATGACCCAGTGTGTGACATGCAGAGAGGGCGAGGGTATATGTTTGAGTATTTAGTCATTTGGTGCGTGTGGGAATAGAGCTAAGGAGGCAATTATATGAGGGGATATAGCTTGATTCTTCGGAGAAAGAGTAGTACACTATTGGCGCTAGGATGAGGAAGTATGTCCTGCAACAAATTGATCAGCCTAAAATCATGTAGAGGGGGGTTATAAATACGTCATTCAGTGAACAGGGGAAGGTTGCATCTAATGCATATGGGTTGGGGTTGACGCGATAGTAAGAGTTCATGTGTGAGCCGAGTGTGGCCGAATAAATACTTACCACACCTTCTCTTCTGGATATTAATAGAGGGGGCAAAATAAATCAGGTTTGATAACATGTGATTTGTTTTCGGTCTCTCATAGAGTACATTCTAGTTTAGCAAGGTTGAGTATGGTACTTTTCGTTTATAAGCGTAAATCAGTGGGGCTAAGAGACAGGTTTATGTTCAAGTCTATATTTCTGTTATTCTAAGCGATGTGGTCCGCGATTGCCAACAGTACTTACGTGACCGGGGGCCCAAAGAAAGCACCCTACTTCCATTGATATAAATTCTTTCTAATGCTGTATGTATTCTAATGATAAGAGAATGAGAAGAAGTTAATTGCTCTGAGAGAACTCAGAGAGTTAGTTGCAATAATCCAACTGGTATGGCCGGATGATAATATGTGCCTGAGTGTCTTGAGTATGGCGTATAGTTCAGCGCAGAAAATACTGGATTGGTGGTTTAATCAGAAATGCTGTTCGAAATCCTCCCCAATGAATTGGAGAGACTTTGAATCATCGATGTAAATACGGAGGTGATCCGGGTATTTGGTGTTATCGATATTGCGAAATTAATTTTGGTTTGGAGAGAGCACTGTTTATGGATGTTAGGACAAGCTCGATTTGAATGTGAGGAATGTTCCAAGGGGGAAATAGATAATAATTCGTTTTGAAGATTGGCGAGTATGGTATGGAGAGTAATTCCTGGTAGTAATAGTTTGCCCCCGGGGGGGTGGCAGGGGTCAGGCAGTGAATATGAGGAGTAAGCGAGGGGAAAAGTTGTAACTTGAAAGCATGCAGAGGAAAACTCTGACCTAGAGCCAGACATTTTATCAATAAAAACGTATCCATATATTACAAGAAACGACACTAAAAAAATAGCTCAGTCTATTTGACCAAAACCATCGCTACAACTTACAACAACTAAGTTATTTTGTACAGTACCTACTCACAATTTCTTGGCATTTTTTTTAATTAATGTAAAAGTTGTGTTGAGATTCAATTGAGAAATTTAGAAAGAAAGTAATTATCTCAAGAATCACTGATGATGGTTTAGTGCCAACAATTTTTTGGATCACCCTCTATTTTATTACATATTAGTTTTACTGCATCCTAATGTACTTTTCTTCTTATACTTTATAGATGAGGTAAATGTTAAATAAATTGTTTTGCAGAAGAATTGCGAAACAAAACTTTAAAGGTTAGTCGTGTGTGTGATTGCATCAGTACTCTAGTTCGGTTTGGTGATTCGCTCATAGAATAATAGTATATTATTTTATATGGAGGAAAAGTGATACTTTTCATGGCGCGCTCGTGTTTAACAGCCGAACGGAGTGAGGCTGGTAATAGAGAGCAAGCCATGAAAAGTAACTTTTCCTCCAAATAAAATATGCTGTTTTTTCTTCAAATGTCGACAAATTAATGCAAAAACATCTCTTTTTAATAGTAATAATATCTAATTATTATTAAAGATAAATGGGTTCGCAAGGCGGCTTAGACCACGGTCGTAGGTGGCCTTGCTTAGACCGATGTCGGTGAATATAATGTAACATAAAGCTGTCAGTGGACACTGTCAACAATAATTATTTTTTTAAGATTCGTCTCCGATTGCGTTTTAATTCCGTATTGATAAGCAGTTATTGAGTAAGTTCGATTAAATAATAACCAATTTGTTCCTAAATTAGTGATTTTTAGAAATGCAGTCACAAATTGAGTGATAAATACAAATTGTAGTTTAATCAATCTTGAGTTGTTGACGCTTATTTTGTTGTCTGTTTGTATTGTATCTATGTTGCTATGACAACACTTTTACCTCCGCCGGCGGAAAAGTGAAAAGTAAAGCTCCGGCGGAGGAAAACGAAACTTTACGGCCGCCTACACAGTCGAGTAATGACGGATTTACTGACGTTTGAAGAAAAAAATATTTATCTGTAATATGATATTTTTGCTAGGTAAGTGGAAGATATTTGGGCTATACTAATTTTTATAGGCTTCCTGTTGGTATGGAAGAGCTTTCATAATTCTGACATTGAAGATACTCGTATAAAATACTGGAAAGCCAAAAATAATTTTTGCACAAAAATAGCGTTAAACTTAGACCATTGTTTACATAATCCAAGTGAGTTTAAAATATTGAACTAATGATATATGATCTCAGTTGAAATAGCACGGAATTAAAAATCAATTTACTAGCACTTCATATTTAAAAAATGAGATATTTTTTAATGACCGGTCCTCGTCGAGACAAAGTCTGTCATGTAAACATGTGGGCGGAATTTGACCAATCAAACGCGGTATGGTTCTAATTCCGCCCACGTGTTTACATGACAGATGACTTTGTATCGACGAGGAGTGGTCATTAAAATGTAGGTATCTTATTTTTTCGTATTGAATTTCCGTGCTGCCTCTACTGAGATCATATAGACACATTAGTTCAGTATTTAAAATCATTTAGATTTAGATTCAAACAATGGCCTAAACTTAACGCTATTTTCTGCTTCCCAGCATTTTGATGAGTCTCTCATGTAAGCATGTGGGCGGAATTAGAAGGATACCACGCTTGGTTTCAGCCAGTTGAATTTAAATTTTTCAGAGTTTTTGTACACCATGTTTGGAGAATTTATATAAAATAAAATGATTTTGTTTTTGTTTAATTAGTGTTGGTTTATTATTAGTGGTTTAATATATCATTTTGTATTCTGGAGCATTTGATACTAGTGGCAAATAGAAGGCTCTGAGCTGAACTATTTAATTTGGCACAATAAAAGGTCCTGGATCAATGTTAATGAGACATATGCAGCCGCCTTGCTATCTATTGAGGATCTGAATTAATTTTCTGTTAATAAGTTGGGTTGCAGTCGAAACTTCAAGACATTGCGTTAGGCTGCTAAATCTGACCTTTAGTTAGTAGCAGTAGTAGCTGAGGGGAGACCCAAGGGTTTAAGTGATAGGTCCGGAGAGCCCTTGGAGCATGACCCAGATCTCCTCTCAAACACCGGCCCCATCTCCAGTCCACTCCAGTTTTCCTGACCTCTCGATGAAAGTCAGGAACTCTCTCCATGGCAAGCTCACTGCCTCCTCGAATCTATTGGAACTCCTAGGCACTTCACCACACTCACAGAATTAACTGATTCACCATACATTCCATAATAAACTGGGTTGCTCTCGAAGCTTCAGGCTGTTAAATCTGACATTCGGTTAAGTGAATTAAGACTTATTTGGTAAAACCGAATAAAAAGTAATTATTTAATTATTATTTAAGAACTAAAACTAATAAATAAGTTGAATAATCAATAACAAGAGCCCCAGAGTAAGTGTTCTATTCAAGAGTATAAGACACATACTAATTCCATACAAATAACGACTCACAAAGTGCTGATAAGTTCAAACCATACCTACTATTTATATTTTGTGGACAAAATAGAGGTTAAAAGCAGCATTTAGTGGCTTGCCCGGGTTCAACAAAAAAAAACAAAGGTATTTCTGTACTACGGATTGTCCACCCTCATCATCATCATCAGTAGTCCACTGCTGGACATAGGTCCTCCGTAAATCATTCCATCTCTTCCGGTCTTGAGCAGTTTGCACCCAGTCGTGCTTGATGTCGTCCGACCATCTTGTTGGGGGACGTCCTCAGTTTCGATAATCCTCGTGACTAGGTCTCCAATCTAGAATCTTTTTTGGCCATGCCTGACTCTGGCAACATGGCCTGTCCAGTTCCATTTCAGCGTTGTAATTCTTTCAACTGCATCCGTAACACCGGTTCTTTCTCTGATTGTATGATTTGGAACTCTATCTCTGAGGGATATATTCAGCATTGATCTCTCCATTGCTCTCTGTGCTACTTGGATCTTGTTTACTATCTTCCTGGTAAGGGTCATTGTTTCTGCTCCCTATGTTAGAATCGGAAGTACACTGGTCAAAGACCCTCTTCCTGCACATGGGAATATCTGATTTAAAGACATACCTCAGCTTTCCATAAGCTGCCCATGTCAGTCCTATTCTTCTATTTAATTCTGTGGTCTGGGTGTCTCTTCCCAATTTAATCTCATTGCCCAGATATTTATAGGTATGTACACTTGTACGATTTGCGTGCCGTACGTTAAAATGTTTTTGGCCAATACAAGGTTGGTCATGTATTGTGTTTTAGAGAAGTTAATTTTAAGGCTAATTCGTACACAAGAACTGTGAAGGTCTTGAAGAAGTTGACATGCATATTGCATGATCCACCCGGTCTGCAATAAGTACTATGTCGTCTGCAAACCTCAGATACTCCTCATTTATGTTGATTCCAATATTTTCCCAAATGTTGTTCTTCATGGCGCTCTGCAGCAAAGTGGTGAAGAGTTTCGGAGATATGGTGTTTCCTTGTCTAATACCTTTCTCCAAGAGGTATTTATTTGTGTCGCCCTAGTACATTCTGCAGCTGTTGAGCTATTAT
>JAEQML010064599.1:0-21887 GCA_016904865.1 Pissodes strobi | reverse complement strand
AGCAAATCTTTTTTATTTTATTTTTATTTCTCTAAATTATGATTGTTCTTCTTTGTTATGTTCTTGTTTTGCTTTATTTATTACTGCTGGCTGTTTAGTGTAAGTATCTATAAAACCATGCTTAATAGTTTGCTTCTTTTTTTAATGAAATAAAAAAAGAGTTTTCCTTTTACTGAGAGTTAACTTAAGATAATTTTGACAATTGAACGGTCGCCATTTTGAAACGGCGTTACAGAATCGCCCAAAAATCTAGGAACATACTGAGTGAGAAAAGACCTTTCGAATGATGTATCACATGTCATATATTGCCATTTAAAAAATATATCGATGACGTCATATTTTTGACAGATGTCAATAAAAACACAAATAAATTCTGGCAGAATGTAGGAAACTGAAAAAGCAAATTGACGTGTTCGAGCGTTTTTCATGAAACCTAAAGACAACCTAATTATTAGGGGTAGTCCATACTTTTGTTCCACACTGTATATACCCTTTAGACCCCTAAATATAAAACAATAAATCTGAAAATTATTAGTCTTGGTGCCTAAGGTTTCTAATAAATATTTTAAAATTAAATGAAGAGTAAAGGCTGTGTGCATGTACGAAACATAGTAATGAAATAATCTTTGTATAACATGCAAAATGATTTGCATGACATACAAAGATTATTTCATTACTATTCTAAAATTAAGCTACATTACAGGTACATGTAATAAAATGAGTAAAAAATAATATACTAGCTAAATATAAAACAATAAAATTGGATACGGCATATGAGGATCCGCCTTTTTAACTTACATTTTTATGACGTTCTGGCTGTTCAAATAAATAAAAGTGGGAGCGAACTAAGCGTTGCTTTCTTAGTAATATTCAATTGCCGCCTTTTAGCTGTGACATTTATGCATACATTTTAAACAATTTCAAAGAAAAAAGAAGTAACTAATGAAATGCCGCCTTTTTATTTAGATTTTGTCGAATACCGCCTTTTAATTTAAAAAGGGGATTACGTAGCACACTTACTGCTAACTTAGTTATTAATTTTTCAACAAAAAAACATTTTTCTGGCTTCAGAATATTTTTTTTAAATAGGGGACATCCGGGAGAACCCAAAAATGCCAAAAACAAGAAATGTCCAAAAATACACTTGCCGCCTTTTTTCTTATGAGGGCAGTATAGTAAGGGCTTTTATTAGGCATTGCTCACCTATGAGAAGAATACCAAAGGTCGAGGGTTCTAGTGTTGTATATATTTATGTAGGGACTATTAAACATAAGTGTATGCTTAAATAAGAACATCAAACACTCATATACATATAAAGCGAAAACTGTCATAAGTTTTAAGTCCTTAAAGCTACGTCTACATGTACTCCTATAGTTCAGCTTTCTAATCACTCCAACAACTCTTTTTTGCACATCAAAGACTCTCTGCTACGTCTGATGAAGACCCCCAAAATATAATGCCATATCTCAATTCAGACTCAAAATTTGCAATATATAATATATCTGAAGCTGCTAGATTAACATGTCGAGACACAACACTAATCCCATATCCTATAGTTCTTAGTTTTAACCATAATTTATCGACTTGTTAGTCTCAGGAGAGATATTCATCAATTATTCTATTAAAACATAGTTTTATCCACAATACCGAAACATAATTTTTGCACTTAACGCGCGTGTCGCTAACCATGTTAGCATCATTAAGAGATGACTAAAACTTAAGTCAAGTTTAAATCATCTCATCTAACTTAAGTTTAGTTTTAACCATCTCCTGATGATTAAAACTAACTTCGCATTTTGCCAAAGGTTCGAAACCCCAACATAATCAATTATTATACCTAAAATTTGTCTCTTTGCAGAGAAACACTTTGGCTGCTTAAATTAATCTGTGCTTGCTTGTCAGCCCTATTTTGATTTGTTTTAACAAGATGAGGTGTATTTTATCACTGTTAATAATTAATTTATTTTGTATAAACCAGTTTTTTATAGTTTGAATTGCAGATTCTGAGGTTTCCAAAACTTGGTGCATATCAGAACCTGGACTTAACAAGTTGGTATCATCACTATCAAAAAAATATTTTCCAAAGTACTTATATAATTAAGAAATAATATAAACAAAATACAGTATGCTCCCCTGCTGTATCAACAGTCAGGTAAATTTAATCTTCGATTTTACATTATCAATCATGACTCTTTGAGTTCTATTGAAAATATAAGATTGGAGCCATTTTATAGACCTACAATTCCGTATCTTTTTGCCTTACATAGCAACATCTCATGATCTATACAATCATAAGCTTTGCTTAAATCCAAAAACAGTCCCAATGCAAAGGCTTCGCCGTCCAAGTGGTTCGAAATGACTGTAGTCAATTGAAATAAAGCAGTTGTGGAGCGTTCCTCTAAATAAGCATGCTCTACCAGAACGAATGTCTGTAGTTTTTGCAAACTCTAAAATTCTTGAGCCCATAGCGATTTCAAATACCTTTGATAAACGTTAAAGTAGACTGATGGGTCCATGGCTATCAAACTCACTAATTGATCCCTTTATTAAATAGGTTTAATATTTGCAGCTTAAGCTTCGTTAGAATAAATTCCAAACCTAAATGATTTATTTAAAATATAAATCAGTAATTTTATACATAGACTATTTTACAACATTATAGTTGGATCTCCCACCCCACTATATTTATCTTTAAGTTTACGAGACAGTTCCATTAATTCATATTTTGTGACTGGTCTCAGGTATATTGACTGATTTGATTGTTGCTACATGCATTAAATTGTGTATAAAACTATACATGACTCTAAAAACCATACACTTTAAAACTCAACATGTCATCTAAGATTTCTAGACTCAAAAATAAAATATTATAAATATAGAAAAACAGAAAAAGATTCCTTCAATCAAAAAGGGTATGCAAAAGGAGAGATAAGAAGGTGCTCATCTTGAGCACGTGAGTATTGTTACGATGATGGCACCAAAAAATTATCCGACTGATTTTTGATCAACCCGACCGCTTGTTCTACTCATTTAAGGCCTTATATTGTTAATATCAAGGTTGATAATGGTTAGAGTCTTTAATTTGGTTTTATTAATTTGAAACGCTTTCGATAAAGTCAGTCCAACGAATTCCTCAAATATCATTACTAGTTCAAGTGCTCGAAAGGATGGACAAATAAATAATTGATAATATATAAAGAAGAAAGCGAAAAATCTTTGCTATATAAAAATGAGAGGAGAAAAGTGCATGTTCTTCAGAAATATTACGTAGGGAAGGGTCAGAGATAAAAGTACCTAAGGAAATCAAAATGTGCCCTAGCTACAAAGCTTGTGTAAGTGGTTCGAATGCAGCTCCATGAAACTTTTCAGAAGAGCAACGAATGAAGTTAGGATAGCCATGATAGTATCCAAAATTCCACTGGAGTAGCAGGTGAAGAAGAAGAATTAATTGGTATTCCTAAGTCAAACAACGGAACACTTCATACGATATCTCACATTTATGGGAAATCTGTAAAATAGATATAAAGTTGTCACCTGCACACTCAGAAAACACGAGCATCTGTGATAGAAGAAGGACTCTACGACAGGCAGGCAGGCAGGCAGGCAAACCTTGACTACTCAGTTCTAGCCGAAAGACAAACCCGTCGGTAGGATCCTATGAAACATCAAAATATTCAAGTTTCCGCATATAACTCATAACCAAAGAACATTTACAATCAGAGCTATTAATGTAATATAGCAAGGAAAATCATAGAAAAATAAAATAAAATCAATCTTTTACTTTGTGAAGGACCTGTTATCAGCTCAACGCCGAAATCGCTAGGCTGTCTCAATAGGTGAACTAGAAAAGCTTCTGTAAGGAAAATTAAAGCGGAATTAGGGCCTATTCACGTGGATCACTTTTAAAAATGAGAGACGCTAGATAAAACTATAGGTCAACTCCCCAGACAACAGCAGTACTAAAATCCCATTACGAAGTGAATTTTAACTAACCAAATATAAGGGAAAGGTAAGACCTGCAACTCCAAAAAGAGGTCGGTTGGAAAATCCCACAAAAGGTAAAATCAATGCGACCCTAACCCCCGCTGCTTTAAACAGCAGACCAACGCAAAGTGGTGTTAATGAAAAATGAAAAACCAACGTGGAAGACAAAGGATCTTTCTCCAAAATCCTCATTTTAAGAATTTCAACTGACCAATCGAAAGACGACTAGCATGTCACATGTCATATCCAACAATTTTCTAACAGATTTCTTAAATAGAATTCCAAGATTTAATTACTCGAGTTAGTCGAAAGAAAATACATATTCGGTCCGACAATTATTAAGAGAAACGAGAAACGTGTCAGAAAAAAAAATTCTTGCCCTGTCATCGAATGGCGACGCGATATTCCCAAAATTAGTACGCGTTCCTATCAGGAATCAGCAATTTGAACCAAATCGAGATAAACATGAAAGAAAAAACCAAGCCCATATCGATTTTAAATTTAGAGAGTGTTTCCTCTACCATGCGGTAAAGATCACCACAAATAGGCATAATTTCACTTGGACGACATTTCAGTAGTAAAATTAAAATACATTTTATTAGGCTATTATAGCGCTTAGAAATTGCAACGTGACACCCGTTGGTGCATTATCGATGCTGTCATTTACTACCGAATATATTTAAAAATTGCCTCAATTCAGCGATAATTGCACTCCTTTAATGAAGGGAAATATTCGCTTGTATTTCTTTCCATTCAATTTAATGTGCATTTAAACATTCGGTTGACAAGTTTCTCTATCGGTGACAAACTTACCCTGTTAGCTAACCCGTATAATTTTTTTTTAAATAATTTCAGATATTTGACATAAAATGCAGTTTCTGTATTCCGCAAATTGTTCCAAAAAAAAGCTAGAACTACAATCTAGAAAAGTAGATAAATCCATCTAACACTGTGCAAATTATAGCGTGCATTTTTTTGCTGATCGAAAATAACTTGCGCGGACTATAACTATGATAAATAAATGTTAGATTTGAGATCTGCAGCTTAGGAATCATATTGCTATTAATTGGAATTGCATTGTAGTTCGAGTGAATTAGTTTAAAATCACGCCTTATCTTTAATAGGTAGTAGATAACGCCATCGCATTCAAAATAAAATGACAGGAAAAATCGTATTTTGCCTGATCGTTAGCAAACCCACATATAAACGTGTGTGAAAGCGTAACGACGGCAGCAGGTCAACTCGAGCTTCGGCGTGGCGTGCGTCCCCGTTTTCCCCTGGGGGTCCGCCCGACCCCCCACGACCCCGTCACCGCCACCACAGTCTGCTGATTACTGAGCCACCCCCTGCGGCATACAACCGACACCCCGATAACGCTTACGATGCTGCTCCTAATATAGGCCGGAGAACTTTCACAGGAAATATCATATAAAATAATTAAATTTATTTTTTAGTGGTAAAGTATTTTGCTTTTGCGCTGATTTATTAAACTTTTAATACAAAAAGTTTTTTTTAATATTTGAAGACTGCAGGTTAAAAAACGTGCAAAGTCAGCTTTTTAGCAAAATTAAGACAATACCGACATATTTCCTTTTTGTACGTACCCCTGAGGGGTACCAATGAGACTCCATCAGTTCTGAAAATAGCTGGAAAAAGGGCTTTCCTCTTTATCTCTGGACTTGCACCCGAGACTGAAAGTCAAACTATAATTGACTTTCTGAAAACTCACAATCTACATAAAAACTGTGTGTGTGAAAGAATGAACACATTGAGGAAAAACATCTACAGTGCCTTTAAGCTTGCTGTCCCCATATCTACCAGGGAAAAATAGATTTCAACTGAGCTTTGGCCTGTAGGAACGGTGGTGAACCATTTTCTAAACATCCAACGCCAACCTATGGTAAAGTCGAAAACCTTGATGGATCAGTCGACGCAACAATTAAGAAATTAAGGGTTCTGCATCTCAACATACAGTCCCTTAGAAACAAAATCGACTTAATGGGGGCATTCCTGGCTGACAAGGCCCATGATGTTGTCTGCTTATCCGAGCATTGGATGACTGAGGTAGGCTGCTGGTTTTGGATTAGTTTGAGCTAGCGAGTGTCTTCTCTAGGGTTAGTACTACTGGAGGCGGAGTAGCTACTTACGTAAGGAAAGATTAAAATTTTTCAACCACAAATTTTGTTAATAGTTTTAGTATTGAGAAGTGTTTTGAATGTTGTGCTGTTTGTCTGAATGATTTTAATGTTTATATAATAACAATTTACAGATCACCTGGAGGCAATTTTAATACTTTCCTCAACGCGTTGGAGGGTTTCCTAAATAGGTTTGGCACCAGCAAGAACATTATTTTAACAGGGGATTTTAATGTCCATTTTGGTACCACACAGAATCATTCATTACAACTTTGTGATATCTTACGAACCTTTGGCTTTAAGCAAACAATAACTCAACCCTTAAGGGGTGACTCTTGCCCTGACAATATATTCGTGAACTTTTGCACTGGGGATTTTGTCGCCTCTGTTAGGGATGTAAGTATCTCTGACCATCTGGGCCAGGAGATTGAGGTATTTGTTGGTAGTAGGGTTGCCCCCGTTGTTGAAAAAAAAATTTGAGGACCAATCACTCTGGCTTGAACGAACACATCTTATGATTTGATTAGCTCATCTAACTGGGAATTTGTTGAAGATCCTAACTCCGTTATCAACGGTAAATTTGTCAAATTCTTGGAAATTCTCCAAACTGCCTGCCAGAACTCTTTCCCTGAAAAAAACATATACAGTAAGGCCAGACCAGGGCAGAAAAATCAGTTGGTTTGATGGGTCTCTAAGGGCCATGAGAGACCACTTTGGGTTTCTCAAGGAATTGAGTGAACAATACGGCCATGCAGGAGCTCGACAGGAGTACAAAACCTTTAGAGTGAAATACAAAAAAGCCATACGGGACGCTAAAAATAAAAGCTAATGATTTTTACATACAGTCTTCTAATAATCCATCCAAAACCATTTGGCAAGTAATAAACTCAAAAACAAATAAACATAAAAAAAACGACACTCAAATAATCAATGCACCATAACACCAAATAAATTTAATGACTTTTTCTGCAATATTGAACATGAAACAAGTAGTACCATCCCTCCCTGTCAAGGAGATCCTGTCGAGCTCCTGTCTGGCCTGGTTGTAAAACAGTCTTTTGATTTTGGCTCTGTGTCTTTTTCTAAAGTCAGAGATATTATCTGCCAACTGAAAAATAAAAACAGCACAGATATCTTTGGACTTAATTCTAAACTTATAAAATCCATTAAGCACATTATAACCATTCCTTTGACTAAGCTTATAAATCATTGTTTTCGAGAAAATATATTCCCAGATATTTTAAGGATTGCCCAAGTTACTCCCATTTTCAAAAAAGGCGACCTAAATCTACCGGGTAACTACAGGCCCATCTCTTTGCTGCCTATTATCTCAAAGATCCTGGAAAAGTACTTTGCAAAGCGACTAATTTACTTCTTTGAACAAAATAACCTATTTACTCCCTGTCAATTTGGCTTTAGAGGTGGGAGAAATACCACTATGGCAATTCTTAATCTTGTGTCTTATATTTCAGATTCTTTTAACAAAATGGAATTTGCAGGGGCCTTATTCTGCGATTTAAGTAAGGCATTTGATTGCGTCAACCATCAGATTCTTATAAAAAAACTCAAAAAATACAATTTTTCAAATTCCAGTATTTCCTTGATAGAATCGTATTTAGAGAATAGAACCCGAGTTGTTAAGGTTGCTGGGGTCTCTTCTGTGCAGGGTGAACTGGATATTGGCGTACCCCAAGGCTCCGTCTTGGGCCGAATTCTTTTCCTCATTTTTATAAATGTTCTACCCCTTATCGATCGTAGAATATTGTTCATTCTGTTTGCTGATGATACCACAGTTGCTGTGTCGACCAAATCCATATTAAATACTTTAGCAGGGCTCGACAGACTTAAGAGTATTGTTGAAGAGGGGTTTTGTGCAAACAGGCTACTCCTTAAAAACGAAAAAACAAATAAAATGCTATTCTCTCTCAGAAATATCGAAGGAGTGAATGGGGACTTAGGGGTTGAATTTCTCGGGGTACGGATGGACGAGGTGCTGCGTTGGAAAGTACATGTACAAATTGTGGCTGAGAGGTTGAACTCCGCACTTTTTGCCCTTCGCTCTCTATCAGGATGCTCCTCAAGGTCCACACTTAAAATAGCTTACTTTGGTCTTTTTCATTCAATTTCTTCCTATGCTATATTAGCATACACCCCAAGCAGATCAAGTATTTAAACTGCAGAGGAAAACCATAATCCTGGAAGGTCTCAACTACCAAGACTGTTGTAGGGAAGCATTTAGAGCTTAGGGCATACTTACTATTCCTTCTTTATACATCCTTGAGAATTTGCTGCATATTCACAAAAACAGAGGCGACTATATGACTCATGCAGGGGTTCACGGACATAATACTAGATCTAGAGATAGGCTGGTTCCTATGTACTAACGAATCGTGAGGTGTCAGAATGGTCCAGGATACTGGGGTGTTAAGCTTCTCAATAAATTACCTTATGATGTACATAGTCTAGCCTATGTAACCTTCAAACGCAAAATAAAACTACTTTTGGTTTAAAACTCTTTTTATTCACTCCAGGAGTTTGTAAATTTTAACCTTTAGACAGCAGACTATTAAATGTGTTGATTCTTTTAATTTTTTACACCTTATATATGTTGTTTGTTTCAAATTTTGTACAACTTAAGTATTTTTTTATTTTATCCACTTAGTTTAGTTAGTAATAATAGGAGTTCTATCGAATTTTATATTTTTTTATGTGACTTGTGTAAGTACTATTTTGTACACTTAACATGAATAAATAATCTAATCTAATCTGGTATGATGTACACTATTAATACCGGAAAGAATCGCTTCATATTAGAGATTTTAAATTCCTATATTAGGAAATAATGTGCAAAGTAACCGCAACACTAGATAAGAACGTGTCAAGTCATCGATATTTACATTAGATTTTAAATTCGTAGGCCAGTATGTGCATTATTTTGAGTGAGGGAACATAGCGAGTGACGTTGTGGTGGCGAATTAACTTAAAGAACATTTTAATTTTCTAAAAATATATGTCAGACTGTCACTGTAAGCGGTTTAAGTGCTTTAATGAGCGGGCCAATCTTTGTGGTCTTATTTTTCTAAGCCCATTTCTCAACGAAGAAATTGACATCCAGAAGCAGCAAGTCATTTCCGACAGGCTAGTTATTTTTATAGAGTGTGAGTGCAACGAAAAGTCGACGTTCCAGTGTGCCTCAATATATTTTGCACAATTCTTGGTAATATACGAAGAAGAGTTCAGGGCATACATATTTCAGCATTTAAAATGCATTGAAAAAGCTCTCCCAATGAATCGGCTTAAAGATTTTAATAATATGGGATCTTGAAACGGACAAAGTGCCAATCTTTGTGATCTTATTTATTTAAGCTCAGTTTCTCAATTAAGAAACTCTCTAGAAGAAGAAAGCATTAGAAGTGGTTAAGTCACATGGAAATATCCTAGATTTTGTGTCAAATCCTGCGCAGTCCTTACACCAGCTAAAACACAGCTGACATCGTATCCATATATCACCTTTTCTAGATTTTGAATACAATTCGTTGCAAAATTCCTGGGGGCTGGGACGTCAGTAATTCTATATGATAAAAGCATCCAGTCAGGAAATTAGTCAGAGCATTATTAAAAGACATCAACAACGTAGCTCTAAATCTACTTGCGGATATGCCCACCGTTGCTGACTTTGTATATGTATCATAAAACAATTCACTAGCTTGGAAATTAGTGATGGTTCCTTCTAAATGAGCAAATCGAGGTAGTGTACTTTCGGGTACACTATAGTTTTTTGCTGCTAGCCTCGATCCCATATTGTTGGATCTGACAGCATCTATTGCAGCCTTTATATTGCCCACTTTCCAATTTTTATGTTTCTCCGGTTTTCCATTTGTCATTACTATCTATGGACAAACAAGCTTTGAAAACTGTATTGTAATTATTCGGGTATGATGGCACCCGATATCTACATACCCAAAATATCAGAAGACCATCTAACCCAAATATACTTCCCGCATTAAAATGTAAAACTAAAGTTGAAAGTTTTAGATAAATTCAAATATTCTCACTAAAACTTTTAAAATACAGCAACGTTAGAATTGGCAAGGAAACTCACGTTACCTGACATCCTCACGTGCAAAAACTCAGGGAATATACATATTTTCAAGGTTGCCATCATAACGTGCGGTACATCTCGGTCATGCTCAGCTTCTTCTTTTTAGTTCGCCATCAGCATACTTCTTGAATACTTCAATATATATCAGAAATGTTTCAGATAATAAATAGAACACCAATAACTTCTGATAAAGGAAATGTATTCTCAAATGATTGGTGAGGATTACACCAAAGTCTGTTCCTGAAAATAGTTAGTATCCGAAAACCACTAGTACAACGGCCTAGAAAGTTAGCATAGCAGGCAATAACCCTAGTTGGCGTTCGTACCATTTTAACCGACACCGGGGCTGCCTGCTTGCCATCATTCCACCGGCTCTAATACTCACGGCTGCAGACGGGGCACACGCTGTTTACGACGACCCGAGGGCTCCAGGGAATATCGCAGCTCGGGGCTTACAAAACAAGTATTAATATTTTTCGACCGACCATTAGATATTCCTAAGGTTGTTTTGACCGTGTCAAGATTGAAGGAACTTAAGACAAAGATATCTAATATTTGACACCTTTTTCTCTAAGCAAGTACGATCTTATCACGAGATCCGTCAAATGTAGAAAATTACATTTTTTCGAGTGTTGTCCTTTATCTTCATAAGATAGGAATATTTTCATTCTAAATCTCTCAAACTTAATTCATCCGGTTTTCACATATGTCTGGTTTATAAATGGTTTACACCCTACAAGTGATAAATTGCACTCGATAATGAGCATCAAGTATGATTACTGCTTATAAGCATCGCGTGGAAAATTTCTCCTAATAACAACTTTGATATATTAGGCCACTTATATAAAAATTCTCTACGATTTGTCGAAATTCCTTCCTAGCTAGGACAAGGCTACTTTTAGTATGATAGGTAATAGTCATTTCTTTGGGAATTTTGACTAGTATTGAAGAGGTAAGTAGTGATTAATGATTATTATTAACATTGTGCTTAGAGTTCTAAAATTCTTTGCCCTCGTCACATTGAAAATAGATATGCATTGCATAATGTTGATGCTATTTATTATGCCTATAGGTTAAAGGCCTTCAACCTTTTGTTATCCAAGTATCAGATATGGCTGTCTTTATCGGCCGACGAGCCGCAATATAAAGTATATATGACATTCATAGCTTAAGGTAGCCTATAATCTTAGGTGACTTTAAAGGCGTTTATTTAAGAAAACACCTCTGGTATTGTTTATTTTTAACAAATTTCTTAATCTTTGGTCTTATCTTAAGCCTATTATCAAGATGTCCATTATTCCGATCCTATTTTTGATCTTGACATGATTCATTCGAGAAAATACATACATGGGTGCCTCCAAACAAAGACATAACTTTCTGAGCATAAAGTCGAATACTTGAAAATTTATTATTGTAAATATGCATGGGGGAAAAACTCCTATTGTATTATTCTTTTAATTCAGTATTACACTGCAGATCTATGATATATTTCCTCATTTTTTTGTCAATCTTCAACAGATACACTGAAAGGTATGGCCAAGAACTTAATTAAATTTTAATTTTCCCTGAAGTGCTGTAATTTCGACGTAAATTCTTCTTATAAATCAGTTCTTATGGATATATATATTTGGCCACCTTCCTACAATGTCAAGTTAATAAGTTCGGGAAGTGCGTCATATCTTTCTTCTGAAGCTGCGCGATCCATGGTTTGAGTTTAGCTTTAAAGGATTTTATATTGTTATAATAATGCAAGTTGTTTACATATAAGGTTTTCCCTGCGCTGTTGCCGATCATTCTGTTCATTCAGATGTAAGGTCAGTTCAGTTAGGAAGCCAAAATCACTGTTGGCAGTAGGTCTTCCCTTGCGAGCCACGAACGTTTTAATGACTCCTTGAACACCCGCTCCAACATTTTTCCATTAGAATGAAAATTAATATATGAAAAATAAACAACATCCCTATACTCCGCGTCAATATACGATAAGAAGTGTTGGACTACTTGGTACTTCAGTCCTCAAGACCTGATGAAATTCACTATATTTATATTTTCCTTCGTAACATGGTCAAAAAATAATAAGCCTTTGGAATTTTAAATTTTTCGTCGATACCACAAATGAAAATTGCCAACTGGGCTGTATCTATCCTAGTACTTTCACCAATCCCGGCAGAGTAAAAAAGAAACTTGTAAGGAAATTTTCTATATATTCTGGTAATTAATCAATCATCCTAGCAACTGTTACTCGTGACACCTTATATACTAATTTTAGAGAAAACCATTGACATGAAATTTCTGCAGCTGAATCCATGCATTCTTTTTTGAATTGCCAATCATCGAAAGGTTTTGACTTGGCAGCATTTTTTTCCGATACTATATAGGTCACTAAAATAGAGTTTTATCCACAATACCGAAACAGAATTTTTGCACTCGACGCGCGTTTCGCTAACCATGTTAGCATCATCAGGAGATGATTAAAACTGTTTTTACCCTGAAGCCTGTAAGACTGGTAAGAAAACGCGTTTTAAATGGCCTAAAGAGATAAATATATGCATCTTTATCGCGCTTACTTACACCACAAGAATGGAAACCGACACTAATCCGTATGGACAGAGGTTGTACGATGAAATGATACGGCGATTCACAGAATTACAAGGTAAAACGTTACAGAATATTTTAGATCAAAGATGGCAACTATTCATCAAGCATATACTGAATCCCAACTCAATTACAGAGATCCGCAGGGAAGTAGCAGCGGATCTAGGTATGTTGGCAGACGAACCGGAAGCTGAGGTGCAAGAGGTACACCAACCACAAGAAGAACCACACATTATCATAGACGAGAATTATAGAACAACATATAACGCAATACAGAAAAATATTACACTGTATGAAGGACTTGACCCACATAAGAGACCCAATATACCAAAATTAAGATCGACGTCGAAAACGAAAGAAATAATTAATAACGTAAACAAGGCCCTAACTAAAAATACAAAATGTTAATAACATCCTCACACTCCACGACTACATATATGCTGCAGCCATAACAGCACTGGAAGTCCACCATCAAAAATCGATAATTACCAAGAAAGAAGCACCGAACTCCAAACAGCCAGCATGGGAAATCAGACTAAAAATCAAGATAGAACAGAACAGGAAAGAAGTTGGAATCCTCAGGCAGGACATTACAAATGCTAGTCACAGTGATAGAGTAGCACGTAGAGCCAATATCGTCATTGGAAAACACAAAAGTGACAAAAAAAACACCATAAGAAATATTGGACTACCTCAAACAATCGCCTTCGTAGATACCATGCGGCATATAGAAGAAGGCGAGATAATAGGCTATTTCTGACCAATCAAAAAGCCTCTTATAGAGACATACAGAACCCGCAAAATAGCAGGCAGAATAATGTCACCCCGGATTCTACCGCCACAAGAGTTTTGGAGCGACATATGGAAAAAACCTGTGACACATAAAAGAAGTGCCACATGGATAAAGTTGGAAAGAAAGAAAACATACAGGATCCCAGTTATGCCATCCCCGGACATAGCGACTGATGATTTAATGCAAGTGCTGTCCGGAACACAGAATTGGAAAGCCGCTCGACCTGACAAAATACAGAATTATTGGTACAAAAAAATTACAGGCATGCATGACAAGTTGGCTGAAATGTTCAATAACATCCTTGAACAGCCAGATACGATGCGCGGCTTTCTTACCCAGAGAAACACATATCTCCCCCCAAAAACGACACCATCGGTAGCTAACCCGTCAATATACAGACCTATCACCTGCCTCCCAACAATGTATAAACTTACCGGTATACTAGCCAACAAAATATATAACCATATGACTGCTCAGAACTTGCTGGCAGAAGAGCAGAAGGGTTGTAGGAGGCGAGTAATGGGCTGTAAGGACCAGCTGATCTTCGACTCAATAATTACAGAAGATGCTAAAAACAATAAAAAAGACATACATACTGCCTTCGTTGACTATCAGAAGGCGTTTGATAGCGTCCCTCACTCTTGGTTACTTGAGTGTCTATCCATAAACACGGTACACCCACGAATTATCAAATTTCTAGCGACCGCAATGAGCAAGTGGGAAACAAAAATCATTGTCAGAGATCACACCATTACAGAAATAAAAATAAAAATTCAGCGAGGTATTTTCCAGGGTGACGCATTAAGCATACTGTGATTTTGCATCGCTTTAAACCCACTTTGCACAGCACTAAATAACGGAGAAAGTGCTTACCAATTACCAGCTGCACAAGAAAGCATAAGACATCTAATGTATATGGACGACATTAAAATATTTTCGGGAACTCCGGCTGGTCTCAAAAAACTTCTACGAACCACAGAAGAGTTCTCAAGTGATATTAGAATAAGCGTTGGGCTGGAGAAATGTAAAACGAACCATCTACTAAAAAGGAAATGGTCTCAAGCCGAAGATTATATTTTTCTCTATAAAACAGGTTCGGGGACAATATCCGCTATGAACAGGCATGAATCCAATAAATATCAATATAAGACGGGGCATTAACAACGTGGAAATTAAACTACAGCTGACCCAGAAGTTGAAATGGTGACTGAACAACATATTAAAAAACCAATTATCTGGGAGCAATAAGGTTAAGGCCACGAATGCCTTTGTCATACCACTCGTGATATACAGCTTTGGTATCTTAAAATGGACCCCCACATAACTAAATGAGTTGAACAGAATCATACGAGTAGGCTACACAAAACATCGAGCTCACCACCCGAAAGCATGCAAGGAGCGCTTTCACCTCTCCAGACACATTGGAGGCCGCGGCATCGTGGACCTGCGTATAAGCCGCAAAGACCAAATTAGTCATCTTCGCTCGTATTTCTACACAAGGGTCTTGACGTCCGTCATATATGATACGATTGCCAGCCTCGACAGAAACCTAACACCTCTAAACCTTAAAAATAAAAACCTAAAAACAGATGAAGAGTATTCTGCTACGACACTTAAAGACAGATGGCTTGAGAAGGAATTACACGGCAGATACCCCAACTTCCTTAATCAAAACCACACCAACACGTAAGCGTCAGTGGCTTGGCTAAGGCAGGGCACCCTATTTGTAGAGACAGAGGGGTTTATGTGCGCCATACAGGATCAGGTAATCTGCACTAGATCTTATTTAAAATACACCATTAAAGACCAGACCGTTACTTCATCCAAGTGCCGCAATGAGAACATCGAGCCTATAATCAGCAGCTGTAAGATCCTAGCACCCAAAGAATATACCAACAGACATAATGATGTAGCCAAGATTCTCCACGCAGAAATAAGCCTGAGGTACGGATGCACAGAGGAGAACCCACCATATTATAAATACACTGCGACACCAGTGCTAGAGAATAATGAGTGCAAAATATACTGGGACACAGATGTACTGACTGATCGACTAATACAACATACCGAAAAAATAGAAAAGTACCTACCACTTGCACAGGAGATCAACATAATGAGAAAGGTGCTTAATATCAAATAGTTCTCTTTATTGTCTTGCCAGTTTTGGCCGACAATGAGGTTACTTACCGTATAAACGTAACCCAAAAAGAATAATAATACTAAATCAATTATAAATAACTAATCACCCTATAAAACTCTGCATGCGCTCCCCATAGTTACCGAACCAAAACTCAAGAGAGTGCCGACGGCGGTCGCGGGAGCGTTTTATATATCCTAGCCACCAGCCATTCAGAATCTTCTCAAAAACCTCGAAGTGTCCAGCGCGACAGCGTAGTTTTCGCACGGTCACTCGGTATTCACCTGGAGCACCGTGACAATATCAATAGCATATGACCGTTACCGATTATTATTGAATGTCCGCATCACAATAATTTAAAAGCCCAATGAGTGCCAGGTAAATGTATCCAATATAACACTGTTGCAAACTTTGTAAACGAAGTTGACGACTCAGACTTTGAGTTTGTTTAGACCGTCTTAGAGAGCTAACTTTTGAAACCCGATTTTTTTTTCAGTTTTGGTTAACTCATTGAGTAGCGGCTTTTGACTTTTCTCGTTTTAGTCTTTTACAGGATGGGGGAGGAAAGCATGTTGCTAGAGGCCAGGCTTGACGCATTAAATAGAATATTAGTGACATGATTCTTTTGTGATATGAATATTATTTTTTCAGGTTGAATCGAGATTAAAACCGGAAAGTGACCCTAAAGGAACGTCTAAGAAGAGTGATATGATAATCTCACAATTATAATTTAATACTTTAAAGAGCTTTTCGCTGGGAGAAATGTGGGAATAAAGTTACAAGAATGGTAGTTAAAGATGTTTTAAGGGGTTATAAAAATCAGTGCTTGATTGACGGATCAAAATGTACACATTTCCAAGCTGGGAGTGTATCGTTATAAATTTTGCTTATTCTAACCTTACTTCCAAAAAAGTACAACTTTTCTGGGTTAGCCTTTCAGCTGCAACTCTTTACAAAAGTAAATAAATAATAAATTTGAAAATAATTTGATGGTATCAACTACTAAAATAATAACTGAATAATAATTTTTTTTAATTTTCTTCTTTACTTACTCGATCATTATTTGACTTGTAAACATAAGACAAACAAGTAAAATAGAACGGTAAACACAAATTTCTTGTATCCATCTAATCATAATTTTTAGGTCAAATATATTCCAAGGCCAAAAATTATATTGTTCCATTTAATGATTGAACATACAAATGTAGACGCAGACAAATACATATTTAATATACGTAGTATAATCAAATAACTACCTGCACCTCAGGCCTAATTTGCTTATTTGGTTTACCAAACCAGTAATTTCGATTATATATACAATCGTTTCCATAATACACAACTTAACAAGTGGTTATAAAACCTTGCCTTACTCTGTGCGAGTTAAATTTAGAACAACAGTGTGTCTTCATAAATGATATCATATAAGGGGGTGAAACTGAGAAAACTGTTCAGGACGGTATTTTTCTTGTGATAGACAAAATAAGAGACAACTCTTGCCTATGTCGAATCCAGTGATCAGCGCCATAATATGGGCGATTTAATGCACGGGAATAGCGAAACAGTAGAAAAGATAACTTTCTTATTGAATGGATGCCTTTGCTCATTAATAAATGTTGGTAATAGCCACAGGTTTTTTCATGAACTGCAGGTCTTGTTATGGGGACAAATAAATGAGCATCTCAAAGCTGTCAGAATATATCAATTTGTGTTTATTTAACTGGATGTTCCAGGATTTTTTTATCAAAACAAATAAATGAGCATCGCAAATCTGTGTATTTTTTAATAAGGTAGGGTTTATTTATGGGATAACCTATTCATTTCTTGTTCCAGATATACCAGGTTTGATATATATGACGTAAATTGTGCCATAAACACGTAAGCACATTATTTTAGCAATATCGAACGGTTTTTCCTAATTTTCTTCAGCTAGAAAATGCGATTTTTTAAATTTTTTGACGCTCTTTGAAGTTTTCACTTCTGTCGTGCAATCTTATCTACACACCGTTTTTTAACGTACAAATAAGTACTTTAAACGTCTTTACAAAATAAAAATGCAGTGGTGTTAGATGAGGCGATCGTACTGGCCATCTTACGGGTCCACGGATCTCAATCCAAATACCCTGTTTCAGGATTATCTGTTACTCAGCAACACCACTCCCTGTTCGGTGTCGTGGTGTTGCTACTGCTAACACGTTTTGTCCCAAATAAAAAATATTAGGTAATTCTAAAACATGGAGTAGTATTCAATGATATAACTTGAGGTAGTAGAATGTTACTAAACCTTTCGTTTGCCATTAAATATACAAACTGACTTTGACTTATGTTTATGATATTGTCAAAAAATTACAATTTCAATAAAACCACCAGATTACCGCTTATTAATCAGATTCTTCTATATCGAAAAAATATACAGCGAGTTGTATAATCTAAAAAAATCTGATACAAATGACAGAGCACCATCCGTTGCTAAAGCAACATAATATTAAGACTTTCGCTAATGGGTATTTTCCTCAAACGTAGAAAGACTTCATATAAAAACATTCAATTTCTTTGGCCATTCAACGTACCTTGCTGTCTTTAGTGCCACGAGCGCAAAGACGATGTTATTGTGATAGTTTCATCTTGTAGCAGTGGAGCATGCCGTGAGTCTTTCGGTCTAAGGAATAAAATATTGCGCAATTTTCTTTCCCCATTTGCAAACGTATATAGCGAGGTGTGGAAGGATCTGGAATCCTTTCCGTGCATTAAGTCTAGTCTTTACAACAGCGAGACGTGGAAGCGGAAATTAAAAGATGACTTAAATCCGCCAATTTTGACGGCATATTTTGAGCTACTCCTTATAGCAACGAATTTCGTAGTATTGAATTATTAAATTTGGTTATGTTTATTTTATTTTCAGCACGAATAATAAGCAAAAAATAAACACTGCACTATTAAGCAAGAAACTAAACAAGTTTGTTTATTGAAGCTCCATAAGTACTACTGTTGGTCTACCTGGAATCTGAGCATTTGATTATTTTCAAATATTTCGAAGAATTTGTGGATGGGGTGCAGACACAAGCGTCTACGTGCACCCCGCTCAAATCGCTTGGAATGTTAGCGCTTGAGTAGTCCGAACTGAGGCTACAACTGATGACATGGAAAATGTATTGTGTTTGGTTTACGGGGTTATGTTGTAATCTTGCTAAGCGCCGCTCCTCTTATTTCTTTAAGTGATTTTGTATTATTTAAGAATGTCTTGTAACATTTTAAATTTCGTATATTTAAAATTAACTTAAATTTGGTTTATATTAGGCACATTTGATATGTTTTCGTTGCCAAATAATGTTCCCGAATATTTAATCAAATTTCAACATCACTGGGCCATCTATTAGAAAACTGGTAACTGCAGTAAATCTCTCGCCTGGTACCTGCTTTAATGTTTTTGACACGAAACAGTGCTTCATGCCGCATCCGTACTATGGAGTACTGTGGCGATTGTCCAAGATAACGAATTCATTGACTGCAATTTATTAATTTCTTTAAATGTCTTTGGATGGTGATTCGAATATATGCTGATTAGACCATTGTTACCACTTCTTGTTTTTTTCCTTATTTGGCCCCGAAATACATATTTAAGTGTGTGAAGTTTTCTGTTGCATAGTGCCCGATTAGTACCATTCGCGGTACATTTACGGAACCTTAGGCAATCTCTAAAACAGAAAATGTACCGAGGCGAGGTGAGATGCTAGAACCTTGGGTCGTCCTTTGTTTTTTCTCTTCGTTGTCTTAAGTGAAAACAGTCGGAGCCCGTCTGAAAATTTTCAGGCCATCTTTTTGGGATTATAGGCTCCTTCTGGGTTACCTTGCCTTTTGTTTTTGATATATATTTTCGAGACTTGTTTTGGATATTGACCAGAAACTGATACGTATCGTATTGAAGGATTTTGTCACTAGACTGAAGTTGAGGGCACGTTGGTCACAATTTAAGCCCTTCCACTTGACCACTGAAATTTCAACACTTTCGTGAAGGTAATTGTTAAGCCATTTATAATTACGAATTTAATTTTTCTCTTTGATTAAAATAGTTACATAGTTGAATGCGTTAACGTGTGCTGATTTCTAAGTTTTCTTTATTACTCTTAAAATGGTGTCTTTGATTTAATAATTTGAAAATTTGGATTTTCTGTCAGACTAACCGGTTATTTATTCAATTAATCAGGTTTCTATCTATCATTAAGTTTTTTTTTGTTGACCGATAAATTCCTTGGGCAATTTATAGTAATTTTGTAGTTTTTGCTGAATTGAGGTCGCTGTAGCAAATTTAATTGTAATTACTAAGGTTATCGATGTTGTATTTTGTATACATATTCTGATTGACTGATTGGTGTTAAGGGGAAGACTTATTGAATAATTAATTGATTTGGGGATTTTGGACTGAATTTATGCAGCGTATCTGCAACCAATGCATTGACTATTATCTTAGACGCATTTTTTTCTTTTTTTTATGGTTTACCTTCCTCACCTTAATTTCGTTTTCTTCTTTCCTTTCTTCGTACCTTACGTCTTAGTTTGCGCTTATGAGTGAAGCTTAGTTTTGCTAGCCGAGATGTTGTCAAGGCATTATCGTCTCCTAACCGACAATTGTGGATCATCTCCATCTTTGTAAACCCACTGAATACTTTGAGAGCCACTGGTAGAACCAATCTACGTTAGGGTAGTGGTTGATAAACCATTCGAAGAGCCACTAACTCACACATAAGATTTTAATTTTCTTATATTTCTTGAATAACTGTAATTAGGTTTTACTGATTTCATTCACACATAAATATATATCGCTGCTAAATGATTTATTTGAGCAGTGTTCCTTACATTTAGACAAGCAGGTCAATTGTGCCTAGTTGTTAATTATGGGTCAGTATATGTTACACTGACACGAGTGATATTATGATATAGCAACATCGATTTGTGGTCACAACTTGAAAAGAGTTTACTCTTTAGTTTTTTTAGATCATAATGCAACTTGTATTAACTAATTTGAAGAACTGTGAACCTTACATCTTGAAAGTTTTAATGCACATATCTCTTTAATTGGTGAATCATATTGCAGTTTTTCTTGTTGTCTAATTTAATTTGATTCTGTCTCTTACCTACGTTATCTATGAATCTTATCTGGGCTTACTATAGTTATATTGACTGACTCGACTTCATTAAATATATTTAATGACTTAGTTAAATGCTCATTGATTATCGTATTTTAAATTGTCATAGCTGACAATGATTAATTCCTATCGGTATTCATTTTTATACCTAATTAATTGATTTCATTGAATATATTTAATAACTTACTTAATTATTTACTTAGGTAACTATTTACTATTTAGTGATTGATTGGTGATACGTTACACCATTAACGTGACGACCGATCTCTTTTATTTCTAATTCAGTTTAATTAAATTTAAGGTTAATTTTATTAACATAATTTCATGTTTTCATGCTAATTATTCATGGATCAGTGACTACACCAATTAATTATTAAATGATTAAGTTTAATTAACATCACATTGTACGGTTATTGGATTAAATTTGCTAATTTTTCTGTTAACTAGTTTCGCGGCGTTCCAATACACAATTTGTCATCTATTTACTTGTCAGTTGTCTTTATTAAACAGATTTCATATTTGTCTGCACTAATTGATACATTGATTGGTTGAGCATCAGATACTGGAAAACTATTGCCATAATTGCTTTTAATTATTAGTGTAGTGTAATGACACTTACGCCTATCTTTTGTTATTCGTTGTTTCATGAGTTAAATAAAACTACTATTATCAGTGATATTAATAAATTAGATTGGTTTCTTTCACCAAACTTCAAGGATATTGTTACGCCTCCGACAAACGACAACCTCTTAATAAACGTGTTCATTGTTTTGTTAAATTCTAGTTTTTTCTTTGTTTACTAATACCTCATAGCCAATTTGTGAATTTATTTTTAATTAAATCAGTTATTGAGGAGCGGTACCTTAGACATCAAAGGCAGTTCGGACTGTTCGGAGTTCAACTGGTAGAGAATTTCTGGCGCCCTTAGCCAAACCCCATCTCTCTCTGAGCAGCAGGCACACTCACTTACACTGCCTCTTCTCATACGACTGATTGGTTTTTT
>JAEQML010064598.1:0-21887 GCA_016904865.1 Pissodes strobi | reverse complement strand
GAATTGCAATTTGTTGTTGTTAAACACTAAGGCCTGCATTTCACAGGTATTCAACGAATCGGCCTCTAAACTAGGTATCATTGAATCTAGAACTTCTATCCGATCGATTTGTTTCACTGGCATATCTGTAACAAAATATAAAATTTATTTTATATTTATATACGTTTATCAAAATTTAACAATAAACTGGATGGATTGATTCATAGTGGTTTAATTTTTAATGGAAATGTTTTTCGTTGAAATAATATATACGCTGAATACAAACAGAAGGGGCATTAATCAACTGTGTCAACAAATAATACGCGTAATTTGATAAAGTGCAACGTTGTTAAATGTTGCAAAATCCAGTAGTGCGATTTTTCCCTTCTACTAGCCTATTTGTGTTGTCGATACTCTCGCTACCCTACTTCTGGCTACCTTACTCTCGCCACCTTACTTCCGGTGTTCCGAGCCGCTCGAAAGATGAATTCGTTTAAAGCGCTCGCTTGACAGATGTGGTATATATTCTTTTTTCTGGGAATTGTCAGCAGTTCTCGTCTGGACACTCAAGGCGAGCAGGTAGTTTTTGTGTTGTTATTCTTGACCGTCAAGTCTAAATACCGCCTGATTGTATCGTTGAAATAATTGGCAAATGACTTAGTGTGTGTATATTCTAAAATTATCGGCCGCATCGCCTATAAACGATGTGTGATGAATAGTGGGGTGATCCTCTTTTTTAAAGGTATGTTGGACACTTGTGTTTCCATTTTAGACGGTTACAATTGTTTCTAATTTAACGAGGGTCCTTCTGTGGGATAGAATTTCCTCCCTTTGGGGCTAAACGTCCGCCAGTGGCCTTTCTATGCCGACCTGGGGGGTTCCCGATGTTATTTAGCCGTACAGAAGTTTTTTGTCAAGTAAATACGACCACATGGTAGAGACGTAGCTTCGCAGGAAACGCCAGTGTCTGCAGATCTAATAGATACACTTAATCTATTTATTTTTCATGTTATCACTATTATCGATATTTATCTTTTTGGTTAATGAATTTACTGTTAAACGACTGTAGGTCATTTGCTTTCTTTATCGTATATACATATTACCGTTGTATTTCATTTTGATTAATGAATTTATTGTTGAACGACTGTAGGTGATCTATTATCGTATGTATGCCGTACTCTTTTAGTTAATTGTGTTATTGAAATTATCGTTGGATGACTTTAAGTAGTTTATTATCATTGCCGATTTTTTAACATTGTCTTTCCTTCTTACCGATTTAGTCTTACTTTTATTAGCAAATACAGGGTGGTCGCAAAGTAAGGAATAGATTCATTATCTTGTAAACCACAATTTTTTTTAAGTCGCCCGGACCCGTCGATTTTGTTTTGCCATCGCGCATATTCTGACATAAAATGTAGATATACAGGGTGTTCCAGATAAGAGTGACAGAAAAAATATTTTTTATTAAATGGAATGGGTATATTATTGCATATTCGGATTCTTCGGAAAATTCTATACATTTTTCGTGTAGCATGTGCTATACCGAAGTCCAAGCGTTTTGGAAATATTCTCTTCCAAAATTTGAAAATAAGATATTTTGGCACAAATCAAGACTTGTATTGATTCATGCACATGACTTCAAATTTTAACCCAACACTCAACACCGAGATCGGCCGCCCAGGAAAACTTGTAGTCAGCATGAGTGAAGCGTAAAAAAAGTCAAGTAGGCTTTGCACTTATGACGCGGGAAACAAAATAATTAATGTCAATAGGTGTTATTATGGTCAGTTTTAGGTGTATTTTCAACGGTAAGCAAATTTGAGCACAAATTTAGGCAATTCGGTCATGTAAGAGATGTCCCTAGATGTGGTCATCCTCAAGTTGATGAAAATCAACAATTATAAGTCTTACTGGCGGTTCAAGATAATCAGCATGAGGTATGTAGGCAGATAGCAAGGGACGTGGATATTGGAAAAACAACTGTTCTTAAAATACTGCATACAAATAAATACCATCCTTATAAAATGCAAGTTCTCCAAGAACTTTTTGAAGGAGATTTTGAGAGGCGCCTTGAATTTTGTGAGCGGTTACAGAACATGTGTTTCGAAGATCCAAATTTTGTAAAAAATATAACTTTTTCCGATGAGGCCACTTTTTGCTTAAATGGTGAGGTAAACACCCAAAATTATCGATATTGGTCCGATGTAAATCCATACTGGATGAGAGAAGGACACACACAATTTAATCAAAAAATCAATGTGTGGGCTGGCGTTGTTGATGACACTATTATAGGGCCTTTCTTTTTTGACGAAAAGTTAACAGGCGAGAGATACTTGAGTTTTTTAGAAGAAGATCTTGTTCCAGCTCTGACCACCCTTTTTCCTGAGTTAGAACGTCCCGATTTGCCACATCATAATATCTGGTTGCAACAAGATGGTGCTCCCCACATTTCGCTGTGGGAGTTCGTACTTATTTGGACGATATTTTTCCAAACAGGTGGATTGGAAGAGGTGGTTTTATTGAGTGGCCGCCAAGGTCACCCGATTTAACACCACTCGACTTTTTTTATGGGGATACCTTAAGGGAAAATATTCAAAAGCCAACCTGCAAATTTAGATGATTTAAAACATCGTATCCGGCAAGAAATTCGGCAAATTACACCCCAAATGGTTCGAAATGTTCAGCAAGAATTTGTAGATCCGTTAGGCCAATTGTCAGTTGACCAACGGAACATTTACTTAAGAAAAATTATTTTTAATTTCACCAAAATTTTTTTTCTATAAATAAAATATTTTTAAAATAGTTTTATTCTTTATTTTCTCCATGCCTTTTTTCCACTTTTCAAATTTTAAATGTGAATAACTACAAAACGCTTGGACTTAGGTATAGCACATGCTACATGAAAAATGTTAAGAATTTTCCAAAGAATCCGAGTGTGCAATAATATGCAGGGGGTGTCATTTAATAAGAAAATATTTTTTCTGTCACTCTTATTTGGAACACCCTGTATATCTACATTTTATGTCAAAATATGCGCGATCGAAAAACAAAATCGCCGGGTCCGGACGATTTTAAAAAAAAATTGTGGTTGACGAGATAATGAATTAATTCCTTACTTTACAACCACCCTGTATATTGATAATGCTTTCATGATTATCTGATTTACTTGTGTATTATACTTACCACCTTTAACAATTAGTTTTTACTGCAACAGGCTGTAAACTTCAAGGCAATAATTTGTTTCGCATAGCTGCTATTTGCATCTTTAATTTATCGCCTTAACACTGATATCGAACTGAGCTCAATTCGTGTTGTCCGTACGTACTTACCGGCTAGGCATATATATGCTTACTTTATAGAGTAATTAATTGATTTAATACATCTTTATTAACTGCTTATTGATATACTGATGTTATATCGCTGCCA
Source organism: Pissodes strobi (assembly GCA_016904865.1). NCBI lineage: Eukaryota > Metazoa > Arthropoda > Insecta > Coleoptera > Curculionidae > Pissodes > Pissodes strobi. Next base: position 18,482 of record JAEQML010064598.1, on the reverse strand, counting down.
TGGAATCAATCATTTAGTTTGCTTAATAAATATTGCCTACTTTGGGCACTTTATTACTAACTGCGATTGGTTAGGATCTCTAGAATTCGAGGTTTAGTTAAAACTATTTCCAGGCTGGAATTAGGCAATCTTATGGTTATGGGACCTACATTAAAACTTTAGTTTAATTTAATTTAATAGTGATAATCTACAGGTGTGCAACTCTTCTCATTAGTTTATGAGCGATACCATAAACTTTATAATTTGTTTTTCATATTTAAATAAATAATTTAATTATTGTAATCTTGATGTATATCTTAGTAACTAATTCGTATAACTTCAATAATTTTACTACTATTTTAATTTTACTACCCTAATTTCAACGATCGATAATCGCTAACAGATTCCTAGTAAAAGAAAATTAGTGGCGCCTTCACCTAACTAACAACACATAGACCCACACCTTTAAATGAAATTAAAACCGATGACTAAATCTGGCATATGGACAAAAATGACAAATTCTGTTACATAATTAGTGCCCAACGCTTAAGGCTGGTTACAAAAGTTGACACAGAAAGCAATTGCTACGTCATCAATAAATATGTGCAGTTTTCTTATGATTCTGAGCATGGTAAATGATTAATGTAAATAAGATAGTACAAATGCCTGTTTTGAACCTTAAGCAACTTCAATATTAACCACACCTTCCTTCAATGAAACCCCACAGATCCTGACGACGACCAGCCTTCTGTCTCGTAAAAAGATTCCCTAATCGACTTAATCACACGCTTTCCTCAGATCATATGAAATAATTGTTCCAAATTACAACCTATGAAATGACTGGTATTTTTAATAATTGGTATGGATCTGTATCTGTCTATGGTTATCCTATATCAGTATCGACAGGAGAATACGTTCCGTAAGCATAAGTGAATTAGCTCCGTGAGTAGCATACATAAAATATTAAAATATTTCTTGTAATTAGCTTTAGATGTAATTTGAGAGGAGCGATTTTTTTTGTTAATGATGTATTATTAACAGAGGAATCCCTGCTTACAAATAGAATATAAGAGATGTTTGGTAGAATATGAGGCTATTTATAATATACCTTATAAATTGACTGTACCCTGAAAACCTTGAAAATATTGTCATTAGATATTATTTTATTAGTGGATATTTTTCTTTTCTGTGATAGCTCTTTATGAAATAGAATATTGTTGTTAACTTATTGTTCGTTTCCTTCTCTTTTTTAATATACCTGAATGGGTATCCAATATTTCACCCTGAATAGATAATTATTGTTAATCTGCTGCTCCTGTAGTTGGCATAATTTTTTAAATTTACCGATTCTTAGTTCAAGTTTCATTTAAGTATGTATTGTGCTCATAAGTGGGCTTTCCTACTCATCCTGAATAAAATTAATTTTATTGCTTACTGGATTGAATGATAATGCGCATGTCCTTTCTATTGTTTTTAAAAATCTTGGTCTCTGTTTATAATAAATTTTAAGAGTTTTGCATTATTTTATTTATGATTAGCTTTGCCATTAAATTGAGGCAGCGTTTGAGTGTCTCAGTGGCTTAACTTCACTCAGAATTTACACTGCACTTCTACTATTTGACAGATTCTACTTTTAAATTATATTACTTAGAACTTCTATAAATTTATCGCAGATTCGACTTAGGTGGGTATCTCCGAGACCACGTACATCTGCACATTGTGATTATCAGTTTTTAGTAGGAAATTAGGTTACCCCATGATTACCACGTATATGTGCACTGTAGTAGAATCAGGCGGAGCGCGAAGGTGGGTGACAAAGTCTGTCGAACTGTTCGTTCGCTTGACTTGCTGCTGACCGTTGCAAATTTAAGGTTCATACTTTGCTGCCCTGTTCCATCGCGTCGCTCATAATTTGTCTTAAATGTTTACCTAATATTTTCCAACCAGCAGTTTTATTGTTTTAGTAGTTCACAGAATTTACAAAATATTCTCTTATAAAGGCTGTAGAGCTTGGTTAAAAATAGTCATCGATGAGTCTTGTAGATTTTTAAACTAGTTTTATATCTTCAGTATGATAATGCTGGACCTTATTCGAAAAGGCTTACTCTATTAGAAATTACATTATTTAAAACGAGCCAGACAATATTTTTTAATATTTTATATTGCTAACTTGGCAGATAGCAAAAACGTTTTACTATATGATAATATATCTAACATTTTTATTTGAAGACTTAAGCAGATTTGCCTTCAATGGTAAGGTCTGCTTTATTGGTTTTGGCTTATATTTTTAGACTTGATTGTCCTATTACTGGTGCTGCGAATCTTATTTTAATAAATGGTACAGACACTGCTGTAGGGAAGAAATAATCGAAGAATCTGTTTTCGCCTTTTTAGAAGTCTTTATTTACAACACTATCCATAACATCTTCATCAGCGACGCTAAGCGAATGCCATGTATTTTTGTTAGGGCTACACTTGGCTGCAAAAGTAGCGAGAAGAAAAATGGCAAATCGATTTACAAACATATCTATCGTTTGGGAAATACTGACACATTATTCCATGTTTTGTACAATCCATACAAATTATTTATAAATCGGAGGTTATATTGGAATTTTTATGCATGAAGCTGCCTATTGAATTAGAACAGATTGAGATCGAGAAACCCAGCAAGATGGATATCGATGATCTCATTGTAAAAAAAAACTTTAAGAAGTGGATAGCAGTATGGCGATAGTGAGGAGTCCTTTGAGCAGCTTAATCTCGGCAAAATGATTGGATTAGAAAATACTGTCAATTCACAAAATTATGTCAAATGTGTTAAAATTGATTTAGAATTATATTTGTTCACAAAAGTTAAAATGCATGTCGAAATTGGCCAATATTTAAATTATTTACATTTCTACAGTTAATGTTAAAATAAAATAATAACCATATCAATATAAAATATAAAAAAGAAAAGAGGAAATTTACATTAAAGGTATTAGCAATTTCATATTTTTACTATTGTAATCTACTAAAATGCATAAGCTACTAAACAAATATCACCCTGTCGCAAGTTTGAACTTGAACTTGAAGATTGTTATATAAACATTAAAGGCAAAGCATAAACAGCGCGAGCAATCAACGGGAGCGACTTTGAACCTTATGCATGCAATGATCATCACTTTGTTTTATATAAATACGCTACCGAACCCTCAGTTCAGGAGACATTAATCTCACCTCCAGCTCCCAAGGTTAGTCACTTGACGACTGCCTTCTGGGTTCTATCCGCTCCTAGAGTTAGTCATACGACTGCTTTAGGTTCAATTCCTTTCCTACCCAACCTGGTACCGGTTAGTTACTTGACGACTGCTAGGGCCAGGGGTTGCACAACCTCCATAGTAAAGTCTTGACAAGAAGTTTGTCAGAGTGTTGAGAAAGACAAGTGTCTAAATAGTCAGTTAAAAAGTTTAGTGAAAGCTCTTAGTGCTCTTAAATAAAACCCAGCTCTTAAGAAAAACTATAAATTATAAGTCAGTAAACAAAGACCTATGAACAGTACTTCAAATCGAGAAAACATGCGTACCGTAGTAATCGGGTATAATAGAATCTCATTTTCTCTGACCAATAATTGTTGTTGAAGTTTTATCGTTAATACATTGTTATTGTTATAAACTAAACGTGCTTACTTTATCATCTCTTCTTACCCCACGTGACTCGATCCCGGTCTACCTCAGTTACCCCCCGGCACGCTAAACAAGGCGTGTCCTCACGAGTAAAACATTCAGTGGTAGATTAAAGGAAGCATTGAGACCTCGTCATTGTACTAATCGCGACGAGGCTCTTCTCTGAGAAGTTATTCTTTAAATAAACGAGCTACCCCTAAAATTACTCGTGACACTATAAATCAAGATTATCCACTCATCAATATTTTATCTGGTTAAAAGTTATGATGAAAATGTTCTTTATAGACGAGACGGACATGCAAATATGTTTTCAAAGAATTGGAGCTTGTAAACTTTCGTAATTTAAAGGAAATTTAAAGAAAATTTCGAATTTAATTTAAATAAAATATTCTTTAATTCTTTTCAACTTATAAAAGTTGTCACGAAAAATACTCTAAATTCGATTCTAATAAAATGTCATCTAAACTTACGTCAGATATTGTCATCATATCAAAATATTCTTCAATTATGCAAAGGTGGAAAACAAGTTTTTAAATTTAATAAAAAGAAAATATATGAAACCTAAGCTAATAAAGATAATTTTACCAAAATACGTATTTGAAAGTGTATCAAGGCAGAAATTGGATAAATTTGCATATAATTCTCTAATGAAAGCATCTATCTCCGTTCCCTGTGTATCAATTTCGTAAGTACTTGAATAAATAGACGAAGTTAGTAAAGTTAGTGAAGTTTCAAGAAGGCAACTCGAAATATCTAAGGATATTAATGAACAGATTTCCGTAAATTGTTTTTCTGTTTGTATGTTTTAAGATGAATTATAATATTTTATCTGGAGATTTATGACTTTTACAAATACCCAAATCGGATTTATTTAATTTCCTAAATTGGTTTAGAAATTAAGACATTAGGACCGAAATGGGAATAGGTCAGTATGACAACGTGACTAAGAACCATTGAAGAATTAATAAATAAAAATCATCAGCTACACAAAGAGTCTGGATTTATAAAAAAATCTCAGTATCCTAAGGCATTTACACGACGTACGAATATTAACAGAAAATATCCTGAACATATCGTACTCATGCACCAAGGTCTTCTTGGTCTCCAAAAAGCATATTAAAGTTGATGAAAACCAAGTTTCGCCGCAACGACGAATGAGACGAGAAGACACTAGCTTACCCATACAATTTACTATTACTCTGGAGGATTGTTCCAATAAATTTGGACTTGACAGGAGAGATCTTAACGTGAAATTATTTCTTATCACATCGTTTGGAAGATTTGCTAACGTCATAGAATTGGTGTTACAAAACCTCAACAAGTGAAGCGATAAATGGCAACCACCTAATACAGGGACCAGCCAAATTAACATGACCAATTCCACTGAATGGGTAGTTTTGGTAAATATACCACAAGGGCGCTCCTTCATTTCCAAAAATCAAGAGCGTTTTAAGGCAGATGAAAACTAGAAAAGTATCTAGCCCGAAGGCTGGGAATTTCAGAATACTGTAGTATAACGTACCCGGGTCAGTTCAAGATAGTTGAATGAGATAAGTAAAGGTGTGCTTTGTCTTTATTTTGCCAATGACCGTCAAAATAGTTTAAAAAGAAAACCAATACCTACGTTGTGCGATTATTATATCTTGCACAACCTTACTTACCCCGAATGCGCTTCGACGAAACACAGTTAGGGAAATTTGAGGGAAAGGTGAGTCATGTAAATTAAAACAAACCTAATTTATTAGAGATAATGTGTCAGATTATTAGAGAAAAACGTGCCGGACTCAGCCTGGAATTCACGAGGGAAAAAAGTACGGCAGAGAAACCCTCGATCTAAATTTCTAAACCGAATTATGCTGTATAACCTTTATTAGTATAATAAAAATTAAATTACTGTCTCCCGTATCACAATTCGTAGTTCCACACGTGTAACAATACATTCAAAACTAAAGGAGTTGTTGTTAGTTAGCGGTACTGAGGTCCTGGAATACGTATCCAGCTATTTAGTTGCAATTTGGGCCATTATCTCTAGAATGATCATTATATTCATAACTAGGTTATTCACCTGTCAGGGTAGGAAATGGTTAGCATAGATTCATCAAGGCCCTTGCGTACACTCTCAGTCATTCTCTTAGCACGAAAAGACAGCAAATAATACATTTTCTGTTTTCATTTAAAGCATTGTTGTTCACAGAATAAAACGATTTAATTAAATATGTACACATGTTATGCCATCAAATATGAATTATCCATGAGAATAAAAGAATTACTTGTACAAATTAGGTTAATAACAATTTTATAAATTTCATATTACCGACCTGTAATGACAAGTTGGAACACAGAAGCAAAACAATTCACCAAAATAAACCGTACACTGAGTCGGCTTTCGACTCTCTATCCCCGTCCTCGATCGATACGCTTTCGGGTCTCTTCCAAAAAAATCTCGCAAAACCCGACTTCAATTTATGACTCTTTTTCCTTCTTATTTATATATAGGGTATCTCAAAACTGAGTGTATCAGGTCTAATGAAATAATATTTTAAATAGGCGGTTTACCTCAATACACTGGAGCAGTTGGATGAAGCGTCCATCCCACGATGCTTGCAGACGAACATTTCAAACACTTGAATCCTATAAATATCCTAATGAGTTTGAGAGTCCATACTTGTCAAACATGATAAGAAAATCTAATAATAGAGATTGCTAGAAGGGTAGGTCGTTTTTTGAGAATTCGGGCATTTACTGAGGCATACAGATATTCAGCCAATTGCCTTTCTGGTGCTTGCTTCCTGATTGGACATAATGGCTTTTACTGAAAGTAGTTTAAACAAAGTTAGGGTATAATGGAGAGGATACTCAAGGTTGTCAAATTTTGAGTTAGCATTCGTAACCTGGAAATCTTCAAAAAAGCATCTGCCACACATGATCAAAAGGAGTAACAGAATGGCGACGTAGAATACGTAAACGAAGTGTGGGTAGGCCCTAGAAAAGACACATAAATAATGCTAAGGTTATCACAAGAAAAACTAATACCACATGACTTCAGATAGGTAAGTATGGGGGAACGCGTGGAAAACAGTGAATTCAAATGGATTGAAGAGAAAAAAAAGTTTTTTTTATATAACGCAAATTTATTTGTATAAAGTAAACTTTGAACTAAAATGGATGACGTAAAAGAGGACAATCTACAGTTCCTTCCTCTAATTTATTTTATATGTGCATATTGAAACGAGCCATGCCCGGGGCACGCATTTGCATGTCAGAAGTAAAGACGTAGCTGTGATCGTCATAGATTATTTAATACCGTTTGTTGATACCGCTTGCGCAAATGGTTGGTTAGGAATCAAAATTACGTTGTGTTTGTAGTAGTTGTTATAGAGTATGATACACGTTTCTTTCCTATTAAACTGATAATTACTATACCCTTCTAGGACCACTTTCCTCTGTTGCTCTGAGTTTTATGACTTACTAACCTAATACTTTAAATCCGCCCTGAAAATAAACTGCCTTTCTATCTTTCTAATGCTAGAATTAAAATGCCAAACAAGTAATCTCTTTGCCACATAATTAAAATATGCCATCTCACTCGCAGGTGAATTTTCTTAATGTAGAAGAGAACACGTAACTACATTCGTAAAGTACAGTGGACATGTTTACCCCAGACAAAGATTAACTAGGACAAGGTGAGACAGAAAGATTTTGTTATTTCAAACACTGATATGTCAAAGCAATAAACAGGTGAATAACTAGTAAAAATTAACCTAAGATAATTAACCGAAGATAGGTTTGTCACATATAATTGCAGAAATTAAAACAAGATAGTGTGAAAATAAAATGTATCAGTTACAATAAATGAATAAATAAATATGTGATAAGTCAAGAAAACAGCAAGAAATGTAACCGTAAAATTACAAATTCAGTAATAAAATGAGACAGGAAAATGCAGGGACTAACCCAAACTAACCCTACTAATCCAACTACTCAAACTAACCATGCACGTACTACCCATTTCCGGAAACAGACAATAACATTAGTGATGTTTAAATTTGCTGATTTTATGTAAGATATTCTGGGCTCAATAACACCCGTGTTTGGTAATGTTACGCGATTGTAGCTGGTATAACTCATTTTGGCATGCAACCAAGGGTCGAGATGCGAGCTGCGTGCTCTAAAAGGATTTGTCAGTGTGGGGGGGGGGGGTCGTAACGGGACCTGCCCAATATTTTTTCTGCGACAAGGGGAGCACAACGGACTCAGCCTTGTAATTTAAAGATCCTGGAATCTCTACTGCTACGAATGTGTGTTTTCGCTACGCGGACGATAACTGATATATCACAGGAAATGCAGGCATTCTTTTCTACGACAATGGGAGCACAACGGGCTCTGCCTTTTAATTTATATATCTTTTTTACTTTTTAACTCAGATGCATTGTTATCGTGCATTTGCCATATAAAGCCAATCGGAATAACTTAAATATTATCCAGACACAAAATACCATACACGTCAACAATAGGTAACAATATTGCCCGAATTCGTGCAAATGGGCCGTCGTCTACTACTACCCTTTTCTATTCGCATTTGGTCCTGCATTTTATACCAGTAGTGAAAAGTATGCTGTGATTACGCTTACCTTATATTTATAAAGGTATATATTATTATAATAAAAAAGTATTATTCTTCTAAGGCTGAGCATTTAATTTTAATTCATTTTACTTCATTGTGATTTTAACCTGTTATAATGTTTCGAATGTCGTGCTTTTGGTGTTTCTTTTATTTACACTAAAATAGTGTGTATTTTAGTGTATTTTATATATTTTTTTATTCTTGCATTTCTTTAAGTATTTTAATTTGACTTGGGTCAAACATTATATATTTTGTGGTACCAATAAATTATGCTTATCTTGACACTAATAAATTTTGATTATTATGATTATCTTGGCATAAATAAATTATTATTATTTTAGATATACGGTATCACGAAGAGCTGCGCACGCTTCCTCTGTATTATATGCCAAGTTACTTATTATGCTGTCTCACCTTAATCCGATTAATTTGAGATCAACCATAAAAACATTTTCGGGTAAATCCCTAATCAATTCTAAATTAAATAAATAAATCTAACTATACACTTGCTTTAAATCAGCTGTGCAGTTCTTTTCGTAGAAGGCCTAACTGTCGCCAATCTGTCTACAATTTATTGCATTCAACGGCATTTCTTGTGCCAGATGTCTTCTTGGCACGGAGATTTACAACTTTAGTCTATCAGCTAGCCCTCGAGGTAATAGAAAGATAAGTGTGCTTTATTTTTGTCAGTAATCCGTTGGTTTTATCAGTTAATTAAATTTCCTACTGCGTGAATTCTGATTTCATTTAAACTTGAAATTTTTACTTATTGATTGTATAACATACAAGTTACGAAACGTTGTTTTTGTCCATTTCTTCTTCAGATTGGATTGTTGGATGACTTTGTGTGGATCGCGGCATTTATACTTACGAACTTTAGACCGTGATATTGGCTAAGCTTTGAGCTCTCAATTAATGATACCTGTAGATCTATGGACACGCCTTGCATCACCTGCATCAGCCATTCTACGTCGTTCACGTGATACAGCACACGTCCATATTTTCAGCTAGGAGAATATTCTCGGAGTCATGGCAATTTTCTCCGTGATCAAACTCCCCACGATCCCGCAAGAATCTGCCAGAATCTTTAGTTACTTAAGCTTTGAACCCTCGATTCAGAATATCCCGCGGCGCGCTTCGCGAGCCGCTTTTATTTGTTTCTGCACTCGCGCGCCTGTGCTGTAAACCTTTACCGCGTCTTCCTTATATGCATTTAGCTGATTTATTTATGGCAATAATTTAAACTCGGATTATTTTTGTTTCTTTCTTTAACTAGGCAATGTAGAATTAGATAATAAGTAGCAAAATAAAACAGGCTTAAGAAAAAAAAATTGAATATTAAAAAAAATATATGTAGGATAGGGCTGGGTTATTTCAATATCTGATGTAAATTGGCAAAAAAAATTGAGGCTTGCCGAAAAAACTTTATACTAAGCCTAACGACAAGCCGGATTTTTCTATATCATTTCTCTTAGAAATTTTCTTCCTGTTCCGTATTTGGGCCGGATGAAATAACAACGATCAATATAATCCAATTCGCTTTTATAATTACAACACGACTAATTCATATCGATTTTCTGCACCCTTTTCACCGATTGAAGTATTTTAGGCCCAGCCTTGCCGCAAACAAGCCGCCGGGTAATGTATCGTATCCTATCTGAAATCCTACTATCTATAATCCTGTTTTGCGGTTAAGCCAGAGTTTGTTTAAACCCCATACCTTGTCTAAATTGTTTGTAATATATTTTAGAAAACGAGCTGTTTTATTACTGGCATTACTGGCAATCATGAAGTCATAGAGGGATTCTGATGCTAAAGATACAATCGAAGTTGGAGATTAGAGGCTGCCATTTGATACAAATATAATTGTAGGATTAGCTATTACAAGAATCAAGGCATTTCAAACATGTAATATAGAGATAGAGGAATTTGCAGTATTATTTTACGATGAGGCGGTAATTAATATTTTTATTTGTATTCACCAGTAATAACTACAACACAGTTTTATCCGCTATACCGAAACAGAGTTTTTGCTCTTAACGGGCATTTCGCTAACCATGTTAGCATTATCAGCAAAATAGCTTTTCATCTCCTGATGCTGCTTGCTTAAAACACTGTTTTAATCATCATCATCAGGTGGTGCATGGTTAGCAAAACACGCGTCGAGTGCAAAAATTCCGTTTTAGCATTGTGGAAAAAAACTGTGTTGTGCTGCATTTTGCCAAAGGTTCTACACCCCAACTTAGTAATTAATAGTAATGAAATCTTTAGATAATGGAGATGAACTTATGGTACGTCCTCAATAAATATGCAGGATCGCCTCTAATATAAGATGCCTCAGTTTTTCAAGAATATATTTTAGTAGAAAGCCTATGATATGCAGAACAGATTAGATGAAAAAAGCATTGGATGATGCCTTTTTTAACAACGTAAGAATCGATCAATTTCTAAAGCCATACAACACGCACGCCCCACTGGGAATAACATATTACATGCAGTTTTGTTAAAATTGACTAAATAAAACTTAGCTCTGATATATTGTCCTCCGCTAACTCAAATTAAGCTTGGGTTATTTAGGATATCATTCGGTCCCCATTCTAATAGCTTTGATATCTTGCACCTCTAACATAACCCAAGCATTACATTAATTGCTCTATTTTTCCACTGAAGAATGAGCATGCTACAATTAATTTCACATTTCCCAATAGACCATAAAAATTAAGCCTCTGACGAGTTAGTTGACTTATTCTAAATTGAAGGTCTTTGGGTAAGCAGCTTGTCATTCGACAGTTGCCGTCACCTATTCTCATCATGCAGCATATACCACAACCTCGCTGACCTTCAACTAATTCTGAGAAGAAACCAAAAGTGACTATAAAATGAAGGAACCCTCGAAAGAATCCACATATTCGATTATGTATATGAATACCTTAAAGCATAATCTTTTGAATATTTTTTTCTGGAATGATGGCACGAGAGTTTCGCTAGTACAAAAATTCCCAGGGAGAAACCTAAGAGTTGCTGAGATATATAAAATAATATATCTCACTCCTTGCTGTCTTGCTTGCTCTCACCGACTTTCTACTGGAGAAGCCAAGTCTGCTCCAGCCCAGGCACTATAGCCTCTCTCGAGGAAAGCACTGAAATGATTCCTTCTTAGGAGTTCATATCAAGTGAAATTGAGCTTCCTCATCTGCCCGTCAGCTATCTCTACTTTATATCTTTTCTACCGCATAAAGAAGTCTATTATGTCGACAGCAACTTGTCAGGATCGAAATTTGTAATCGTGTATCGTGTCCTTTTAACAACTTGCTGACATCTTAAATCTGTGATTATATCATCGGCCTATTTGCATCCGCCCATATACGTTCAATCATTTGCTTTATTGGTCACTGTATTTATAGGTACTGTGGTAAAAGTGCCCATCCAGCACGTCACTGGACACAATATGCAACGGCCGCTTAAGAATAACCTTTCCATGATTCCTAGAACCAGCACATGGGAATTTAACGGGCGATATTCCAACGGCTTTTCAAAGCCTGAAAATTATCGCCTTTTGATTAGCTGGTCATTGTTGTGTGGAATGTAGAGAGAGCCCTGAATGCGCGATGCTAGCTTAAAATTAAGTTGGTTGCAGTTCAGATTCCAAAATGGTAAGAAGCAATAAATTGCTTTGGAACTACCGAGGAACGCCATCGTTGATCCTTAGGAAGCCCGAACGGAACTACCAACTCATCCATTTATCCCCACATCATCAAATGTATGGGATTTTCCAAGATTTTTGGTCACTAGGGAATTTTTGACGACCTCGAAGAAACTTCACAAAAACCAAAAAAGACCCAAAGTGAAGAGTTTATCGAGTTGTTCTGAGAACTTGAAGTTTTCGGAATTTTTTAAGACAAAAGGTAAGTACTTGAAGAGGCCTTGTCAAGCGATCAAATATGATTAGATCATTTTGCTCATCCCTCTTCTTCCCTTCATTTTTTGCATGAATCATCGTCTTCTTGCTATAGACCAATTTACTAGTTATATGATGAGTCATTCTTAGCCTTCTGTCTGCAGAGCACAAGTGACTATAGAGAAACATTACCAAATGTAATATTGCAAGAAGAAGGCTCATTTTTTACTCTCTAAAAGAAAGAGGCAGTGGCTGAATGCTGAAGCGTCTTCTATCAGGAAATATTATTAATGGTTCCTCATTTTGAATATCGACATCTCTAAAAACCAGTTTAACAGTAAAGCAATTACACTTGCAATGATACTATTGAATCTTCGGATGTTCACGGGCTTTGTTGGCATGAATATAGAGAAGTTGATATTTTGGAGAGAGCATTAGTAGCGATTGTTGTTCAAAGAATCTCATAAAGTGCCGGCATATTCAGATGAAATGGAAAGAAAACTAATGGAAGAATGGAAAGTCAATAGTCTGGAATGCAACTTAAAGATGACATAGTAATTTCGTATAAAAGTATAACGTCCATGTAAACAGGTGAAGTGACGTAGCCGAAAAAATATGCAACAGCTACTTATGAATTTGGCAATGTCTAAGACTGGCACGGTAGTTATAACCGTTCCATGATTTCTAGAATCAGCACATGGAAAACTTAGCAGCCGACACCCCAACGGTTTTTCAAAGCGTCAAAATATCTCCTTCTGATTAGGTGGGCATGGTTGTCTGCTAATGTACAGCCCTGAACGTGCGTCCCCAGTCTTAAAATCAAGTTTTCGGCAGTTTAGATCCCGAATAGGTGGAAAGCAAGAAATCGCTTAGGAACTGCCGATAAATGCTATCTTTGTACTTTAGGAATCCGAATGGAATTACCAACTTATCCAGTTATCATCTAGCCAAAAATCATAAAATTTATGAAATTTTCCAAATTTTTGGCCATTAGGGTTTTTTAGAATATCTCTAAGAAACTTCACGAAAACCACAAAAGCTCCAAAGTGAACAACTTACTGAGTTGTTCTGGGATTCTGAAGTATTCGGAATTAGAAGAATTTATGAGAACACATTTTTTGAAGACAAAACGTAAGTACTTGAAGAGGCCTTGTCAAGCGGTCAAATAAAATTAAATTATTTTGATCATCCCTCCCTTTCCCTTCATTTGTAGCATCAATCATCTTCTTCTTGCTTCAAACCAATTTACTAGATAGATGATGAGTAATTCTTAGCCTTCTCTCTGCAGAGCACAAGTGACTATAGAGAATCATGACCGAACATGATATATTAAGGGGAAGGTTCATTTCTTTACTATCTCTAAAAGGACGAGGCAGTGACTCAATGGTGAAGTAGCTTCTATCAAGGAAGGTTATTAATGGTTCCTCATTCTGAATAGGTCTCTAAAAAACCAGGTTAAGAGTTTTGCGTTTACGGAATGGAAGAGAAGCCTAAGGAAAATCTAATTGGTGATATGATTCAAATTATTAAAAATAAGTTTAAAATTCAACGAAAGGGAGAAGAAGTAATAAAGTGTTACCGTATAGGAATAAGCAATGGAAACCCTAGGCCAATAATAATAAAATTCGAAACCTATCGTCAAAAAGCTGATATTCTCAAGAACAGGCGGCTTCTGAAGGGAACCAAAATTTCTATGGTGGACGACCTATCAAAAACCAGACTTAACCTCTACAAAGCAGCGCTAAGCAAAGTGGACAGAAAACTGGTTTACACTTACGAAGGCAACCTATATGTCAGGCAGAATGGCGAAAAATCAATGAAGATCAAGTCAGAACAAGATCTAGAACTTTTGTAGTAAACTGGAGTGTTACAATGCATTATCCTTTTCTAATCCTATTCTTTGTTTCTCAATTTAGTTTTATTTCACACTGTTTATATTCCTGAATGGTTATATTATATTTGATCTTAAGTAGTATTTAGGCATAGCTTTTGTTCTTTTTTCTAGTTCAAAGAAAAATGTTGGAGATGCTGAGAGAGTTGGAGGAGACTGCTGAATGTTTCAGTACTGTTGGGAGGGAAGTTGGTCGGGTAGAGGCATTAGTTTAGGGAGAAAATAAACTTAATATATTCCATTTAAACATTCGAAGTTTGAGGAAAAATTTTGATGAACTTCAAGTTTACCTGGACACCATAAGAGTAAGAAATATCGATGTATTGGTTTTGACTTTTTTAATTGAAAATTTACAAGAATTTAACATGACTGGATATAGCCTATTTTATAATCACTCAACCAAAAATAAAAACGACGGCCTATTTCTGTATATTAAAGACTCCATAATCTCAAATTCTCGTATTATAAATTTAACAGAAACAAATTTGTTACAGAAATATTTGGCCGTACCGAGATATCAGGTTCACGTTTTTATAGGTGATACGAATATAAATTTATTATCCACAACGGATTCTATAACTAATGAATATTTGAACATCTTAAATGAAAATAGAATGTTCAGCTGCTTAAAAGAAGCAACACGCGTTACAGACCGAAGCCGTACCCAAATAGATCATATATTCCTTAATGAGTAAAATTACGCCAAACGCTCCCAAGCGTTTGTAATACATACCGATATAACGGATCATTACCTAATAGGATTGTCTCTAGATATTGAAACCAATAAACAAAGGAAGAACTCTGAAAAAACCATAAAAAGCGTAGATTTTTCTGAGCTACAGAATAAATAATAAGAAAGGAATCCTGGGAACAATGTATTTATACAAATGAAATTCAACTATCCTACTCAAATTTTCTTAATACTTTCAACTCATATATAGAGAGAACTACTAAAATTATACATGTCCAAAATAAATATAGAAAAATTAAACCGTGGATCACCCTAGGACTAATAATAGTATATTATGATATAAGTGTATAAGAGGGCCTTTAAAGCACGCGCGACATATTTCAAAACACGACGCGCAGCGGAGTGTTGTGTAAGTTGCAAGGGCTTTAAAGGCCTCTTATACACGTATATCATACGCTATTTTTTTATTACGAATGCATCATAATCTCAAACATGTTTTAAATATTAAACATAAGGTATATATTGACGAATATATTAATCTGTCACATTTGACATGATCAAAAATGTTTCTATAGCAACCTTTTAAAAAGTAGGCGCATGATACACGTCATTTTATGCATGCTGCAGCGTGCGATAATCGTTGATTATGATGCATGCGAAATAAAAAATCGATAAGACACCGCGATGCT
Organism: Pissodes strobi; assembly: GCA_016904865.1. Taxonomy (NCBI): domain Eukaryota; kingdom Metazoa; phylum Arthropoda; class Insecta; order Coleoptera; family Curculionidae; genus Pissodes; species Pissodes strobi. The sequence continues at coordinate 3,045 of JAEQML010064598.1, read as the reverse complement.
TTGAAAAGATCATTAGTGAAAAACTTCACCGATGAACTCAATGCTCAATACAGAAATTATCGTAACTTTCTTAAGAATTTAATCGAATTAGCCTTTACTTGATGGAGATCCATAACTAAGAACCACTTAAATAAGTAAACCACTTAAAGATTTTCACTAACTTTATTTAAACGTGACACGTATTTCGACGGTAACGTCTTTTTCAAATGTGAATAGTTACACTAAAATATGCTAAAATTATATAGTTCAGCTGTTGCAGGTAAATTACAAAAAAATAATCTTGACCCAGGCGTCTTATGAATAGCAAAGGAAACAAGTGGCGTGGCCACTCGTGCCTGCGGCACGCGCGAGGCCCTTCGGGCCTCGTTTGTGTGACCTTCGGTCACACATTTTTATTGCCACGCTCGTATCCGTACCGTGGCCTATAATTAGAAAGCCCTTATAATTAGAGTTAGTCGCTAGTCAAATTTTACCGTGATAAATTTCTAATCGGTTGCCATGGTAACCAACTTGTCAACGTCAATCGCTATTTTTCTTAAATCTTTACCTAAATACCAAATATCAAACCTCTAAGTCGTACGATTGACGAATTATGACGATTATTAACTTTTTTTTTTGTTACCATAGCAACCAATTTTAAGTATGAAATTATGCTTCATAAAGAATCCTAAGTACCATACTATATATTTTATTAGGGATATACATATTATTAATTGGTTGCCATGGTAACCGACTTGTCAACGTTAATTGTTAATTGTTTTTTAATCTCTACCTAAATACCGTATATCAAATCTCTTAGTCGTACGATTGACGAATGTTGACGATTTTTTGCTTTTTTTTGGTTACCATAGCAACCAATTTTTTAGTATGAAATTAGGCTTCATAAACAATCCTAAGTACCATACTATATATTTTATTAGTGATATACATATTATTTATTGGTTGTCATGGTAACCGACTTGTCAACGTCAATTGTTAATTGTTTTTTAATCTTTACCTAAATACCATATATCGAATCTCTAAGTCGTACGATTGACGAATTATGACGATTTTTTGCTTTTTTTTGGTTACCATAGCAACCAATTTTTTAGTATCAAATTAGGCTTCATTAACAATCCTAAGTACCATACTATACTTTCTATTAGTGATATACATATTATTAATTGGTTGCCATGGTAATCGACTTGTCAACGTCAATCGTTAATTTTTTTTTAATATTTACCTAAATAGCAAATATCAAATCTCTAAGTCGTACGATTGACGAATTATGACGATTTTTTTACTTTTTTTGGTTACCATAGCAACCAATTTTTTAGTATCAAATTAGGCTTCATAAACAATCCTAAGTACCATACTATATCTTTTTTTAGTGATTTACATATTATTAATTGGTTGCTATGGTAACAATTTTGTCAACAAAAAATGCTAACATACTTTCACCTCTACTTATAAATTGACACCGAAAAAAGGAAAAGTTGGTCCTTGTTTACACGAACAAAAATGCCAAAAAATTGTAACTTGTCCTGTTTTCACACCCTGTATATTAGCAGATCGTAACCAAAATCAATAGGCTTCGACGGTTTGTGGACCTCTACCTCTATGCCACATTTCAAGTCGCTATCTTCAAAATTGCGACCTCTAATGGCCAAAAAACGGCAACTTCTCTTGTTTTCACACCCTGTATGTTAACCGATCGGAACCAAAATCAACAGGCTTCGAGGGTCTGTGGACCTCTACCTCTATGCAAAATTTCAAGTCGCTATCTTCAAAATTGCGACCTGTAAATGCTAAAAAACGGTAACTTGTCCTGTTTTCACACCCTGTATATTAAACGATCGTAACCAAAATCAATAGGCTTCGAGGGTTTGTGGACTTCTAACTTTATGCCAAATTTCAAGTTGCTATCTTCAAAATTGCGACCTTAAATGCCAAAAAACGGTAACTTGTCCTTTTTTCACACCCTGTATAACAATTAGAACAAAAGAGCAAAGGAACAAAAATACGTGTCTTACCGAATACTTTCATTTGACATAAAGAAAAGAATTTTATTCTTATTTACACGGACAAAAATAGCAAAAAACGGTGACTTGTCCTGTTTTCACACCCTGTATATTAACCGATCGTAACCAAAATCAATAGGTTCCGAGGATTTGTGGACCTCTACCTCTATGCCAAATTTCAAGTCGCTATCTTCAAAATTGCGAGCTGTAAATGCCAAAAAACGGTAATTTGTCCTGTTTTCACACCCTGTAAAACAATTAGAGCGAAAGAGCAAAGGAACAAAAATACGTGTCTTACGGATTACTTTCATTTGACATCAAAAAATAGAAAAGTTGGTCCTTGTTTACACGGACAAAAATGCCAAAAAACGCCAAAAAACGCTAACTTGTCCTGTTTTCACACCCTGTATAATAACCGATCATAACCAAAATTAATAGGCTTCGAGGGTTTGTGGAACTCTACCTCTATGCCAAATTTCAAGTCGCTATCTTGAAAAGTTGGTCCTTGTTTATGCCAAAAACGCCAAAAAACGGTAACTTGCCCTGTTTTCACACCCTGTATATTAACCGATCGTAACCAAAATCAATAGGTTCCGAGGGTTCGTGGACCTCTATCTCTATGCCAAATTTCAAGTCGCTATCTTCAAAATTGCGACCTGTAATCGATTTCATCACATACACACACACACACACACACACATACACACATACATACAGACAAAAAATCAAAATTTTTTTTTTCGATTACAAATCGAATGGTATAAGTTTCAGAGCGATCCGACGTACCGTTACGAAGTTTTTCTCCCGATTGGTCTCGCCCTATAGAAAGCCCTATATTATAGATAGGGGCTTTCTAACAAGTTAACAATATGTAGGAAAGGTTTAATAACGGAGAAAACCCAAAATCAGTTTGTTCGTTAAGTAATATATTCAATTTTTTATATTTATTGATTTCCATAATTTCTAACAGATTTAATTTTTTACCTTTATTTTCAATGTGTAAAACATTGAAATCATTATTGAAAATGTGGTTTTCATTAATTAA
>JAEQML010064597.1:0-21888 GCA_016904865.1 Pissodes strobi | reverse complement strand
GTCGGGTTACTGCAAGAACCAGATAAGTAACATTTTGGTAGTTTTGAGAAAATGAGGTTTAAAATTTTAAATCCAAAACATAAATCGGTTATTGAAAAGAAAATGTTTTCGAAATATAGAAATCAATCATTTTAATCTTCTAAACTCAATTACATTACAAGCTTATGTTAAACTTCAAAATTACTTTGTTAATAACAAAAAAACAAATATTTTTTGGAGTTATCTTGTTTTGGCAAGCACCAATTTGTCACATAGGTTATCAATTTCCACATCACTATCTTCAATAGCCGGATCTGGAAAGGTATCTATGGCTTCTTTTGATGTAGGTAAAGCTTTATAATAATTGTGAGATTCAGTAGGAATAACCCCACTCTTACAGAGCTTTAGTAAATCTTGTTTTTTCTTGACACTTATTGGTCGAAGTTTAGTTTAGGCATTTTTGAAAGTAATTTCGTAAAAATTTAGTGGCCGCCCTTTACCAAAAACGTTTATCTCTTGATATTCTGATGTGCGATCGTATCGATATTGAAGAATTCCAGGTTTGCATTTTAGATATCTAAAACATTTAATCTTGAGCCAATTAACTCTTTCACCACTGGTGCTTTTTATTATGTTTTTCATCAAAAGTTTAGATAAGTGCTCTAAATCCAAGAAATCGTTAAATTTAAGCTCTTTTAAATTAAGGCTTTTTGTTGGACCTGCTAGTTCTTGCCATACGGAAAATAGTCATCCAGTCATGAAGGGTATACACAGGCACGTACTTTTGAGTCCGTTCAATGGCACTGTGCATGCTGTCAACTTCCATACAGCTATGCAACTATGGCTATGGCCACTTTCTAAAAATTTTTGTTCCACCACGAATAAATTAGGATTTTTTTTAACTGAGTAGAGAAGCGAAATACGATCCCATTTCGTTAGCTATTCGCTCTTGTTCGGAATTAAAATCTGATGACATTTCATCCATATCGTGATATTCTCTTGACGGCCCTGGTATATCGTGATCAAAACTATTTTCTTGGACATTACCATTTTCAGTAATAGAATTTACTTCGTGCGCCGATGCCCCCGTCGCGGGATTTGTTGTACTATGGTTACCTTTTAATATAAAAATCCGTTGGCACATTTTACAATAATGAAAATCTGGATACAAACTTACCTATTGCAGACTTAGACTCCATTAAGCCTTTGACAATTTTGAGACGGTATTTTTTTTTGTGAACATTAGGCTAAAAAATATCATTTAAAAAAATGTAAACTTTTGTTTTGCGGAACCTCTTGTTGGTTTCAATTATACAACAGTTTAGTTTAATAAATTATATAACAATTCTAATTGACGACACTATATTACTATAATAGACACAATATTTGATAGTGTAACGTACACCTAAAAATTTTATGTAAAAATCATTAGACTTGGCTTAGATGATAGATTTACAAAATATTGTTTTGCGTCTCTACTGTTTTTGTGTGTGTCTGTATAGACGACTTGGGTTAGTTATTAATTATACTGTGTGTGCGGGAAGCGTTGTGACATGTCGCGAAATGATGTTTATTAATTAATTTAGCAGTTGCATTAATAGATAAAATATAATTATTATCGTTTTCCCGTTCCATTTTCGTAACAACGCTCCCGGTTCAAAATGGTTAATTCATTTTAAAAACAAATTAACGCATCGTCATTATAATATATTTATATCACCGTGTTTCACTATTAATTGTTAATATGATAACAATGTGTAAGCGACAAGGGATAGGAAATTATGTTTTACAAATGAAACTATTTTCATAGGAAAATTGTTTTTTTTAATAACAGAATTTCAGGTGATTTTTCGAATTAAAAAAAAATAGAAAAACTGTTCAATCTCCGCTGTATTTATTTGAGCAATGATAACTGTTTCAACAACACCCTGTCTTTGTCAGATATTAAACCTGAAGTGACTAGTATGATGTTTATATTGATGAAAAAAAAATACAGATACCCAACATACAATATAGACCAAGTTAGTTCTATTAAAAAAACTCATCTGTAAAGCATTTCTCCTTACTTTCATCCGTAACAAATCATATTTTTACCAGTTAAATCTCAGAAAAATCTGAAGAATATCGATTTTTGTGTCTTTTATAGGCTATCAAACGTAATAAACTAGTTTCTACCTTACAACCATCATCATTTCAAAGTATTACTTGGTAATTAGAACGACGATCTCTTGGTTATGTCCAAAGATTCCCTCATGTTAAACATTAATAAACTAATTTTAGGTTAAAACGAACATCTATTAACAATTCCTTTTGTGCTTCGCGCGGGAATTTAACTGTGCATCGCACATAATGGCAAAGTTTAACCGGCGGCTATTTTTAGCTCGAAAACCGTTTACGTGGCGCAGAAATAGCCATTTTTTCCGCTTTGTTTCGTCAATTTGGGGACTGGGACTGACTGATGTAAATCCGTAAATCACGCCGAAAAGCGGAAAAAACGACGACCAGAAAATACCGATGCTCGTTTAACGTTGATATTTCGGCTATTTTCATAATTCATTGAACAGCCATGTCGTGGAAATAATAAATAAACAATTAATCATTCTCTAATGCGTCAAAACCGGAAGGAAACTAATCAATTGAATATAATACAAAAAAACTATTAAATTAAGCATCCACCTAAAACGAAACGCAATTTTGGCTAAAAATGGGGCGTCCGATCACTGTCTTGCGCTTATTATAAGCCCCATCGATTTTAAAAAAGATATATAAACATGTACGCCTTCTTTTGCATTGCGAATGTTCCGTTGCCTCGATTAATAGCCTGTCGAAAGCAAACCGTTCGTTTTCCAAGTTATATTGCCCAATTTGTAGTTCCCATTTAAACCTCAATTCAGTCACTAGAAAATGAAAATAAAAAAGCTATGTATGACATCAATAAACTAAAAGTGGAAATTGACGAATTACAGTACGCACCTAATAAATATCATATCCCAGTAAATCAAGAAACTAATCAGCAACTCAATTTATCTGAAGAATTTTACCTTTTCCCTATAAACATAACCCTGCAGACCCTAAGAAATGGATGTAATGTCACTGGTAAAGGCAAAAGTAACGGCATACAAGGTGGCACTTCTTCATCTGAACACTATGAAAAAACAGCACAAGTAGCTTCTAAAACACACAATAGACATATTGTCTCCCTGCAAAAAAATAAAAGTAGACAACTAACACCATTATCGCTGGAAGTTTCCCCAAAACCAACTCTATAAACGGACAATAGAACTACAGACCAACCAAAAACAACTACTGCTGGTATCACCCTCAAGCAAGTGCCTAAAGCTGTTGAGATGGCAGGAACTGCCATAGGTAAAATTGTCATTGTACAAGCAGATGTTCATCACAACAACTCTGAGGACGATAGCGTCCCACAAAAAGGACATAGAACTTCAAAAGCTTCAAGAAGCCTGGAGAATAATGATAATGATTGAATTTATATTGATAATCCTCCTTGTAGTCAGAAGTTTGGACATAAACAAGAAACTTCAACGCTTGATAGAGTTGAAGCTCCTGTAACAAACAATGTACACAGTAAACAAAAACCCTCTGAAAATGAATGGAAATTGGTGGAAAGAAAAAGGAAGCAAACCTCGAAGTAGACCATAATAAATAGCCGCCCTGCTCCCAGCAAGGGCACCAAAGAACAGACGACCCTCAGACCAGCTGAACAATATCAATGGCTATTTGTGTCACGATTTGAACCAGATACTAATCCTGAAGAAGTCTTAAAATATATTAGGGAAGAAGGAGGCATCTGTGAAAAAATAAAGACCAAAAACAAGCATAGAAGCTCTTTCAAGCTCGGTGTTCCAAGGTCCATGTCAAACCAAGTAGGACTGGGTTCCTTCTGGCCGGAAGGTGCATATGTGAACTATTTTCAGAATCTTCAAACTTACCCAAGGAAAATGTCCCAAATCACCAATATGAGACCAAGGATGGGTCAATTTTGAGTGAGCCTCTGGCAAACTCACAAAACAGCATCAAAGTACTACACAATAACATCCGTTCAATTAGGAACTAGATCCCAACCTTGGAAGCATTTATGGTCGATAAGAATTATGATGCTCTATGCATTAGTGAGCATTGGTTGAAAGAGCAGGAAATTAGGACTGTGATAATTAACGATTTGATACATATTAGTTCCTTCTCTCGTACACTGAGTAGAGGGGGTGGAGTAGCAATTTTCGGTAAGAATAATCATAATTTTGTACCTTTACCAAATATTAACAATTTAAGAATTGAAAGGGAAGCTGAGATTTGCTGCAGCTACTCAAAAGACCTAAAGGTACTTATTATATGTGTTTATAGGTCGCCAGCGGGACACTTTGACACTTTTTTGGGAGTGATTGAGTCTTGTTTCGGGATGGTCCCACTGGATGCAAAGGTAATACTCTCGGGGAACTTTAATGTGCGTTTTAACACTACTACTCTTGATGCTGTAGACCTTAGGGCGGGGGATATCTGCAATTTGCTCTTATCATTTGATCTAAAAAAGAACGTTGCAACTCCGACACGTGGCCTGAACTGTTTGGACATTGTTTTCACAAATGTATCGGCTTATGGTTGTGCAACTTTGTTGCTTGAGAGTGATCATCTGGGACAGCATGTTGAAGTAGAGTTGGATAGGGGCACTGCACTCATTGACAATATAAAAAACACAGTAAGACCACTTACACTAAAGGGGAAATTAGCTTTTTATAATTCAATAGAACAGGTAGACTGGAGTTTTGTGGATGACACAAATGTTAATGTTAATAAAAAATTTTAGTTATTTACTAAAATATTAGATTGTAACCTAACCGAGTCATTTCCTGAGAAAAAGATGCATCTGCAAAAACGTATGGGAACTACACTACAGTTTACAAATGAGTTACAGGACATGCGGGAACATCTAAATTTTCTAAATGACAACACAACTGGCTTAAAACATGACAAGAATGCTTTCAGAGCCGAATACCAAGAAGCCATAAATTCATCTAAAAGATCTTCTAAATTATAAATAAGCACCGAGGTATAACCAAGAAACAAGGTAACAATGATATCAAAATTACACCCAATGAATTTAACAAAGATTGCACATGATATACAAAAAAAATCTTGTCAAAGATTCTCGAACGCTGTCTGTCTAACCAGTTAGCCAATTGAACTCTTTTCCGACTACCAATTTGGCTTTAGAAGTACTGGTTTGGGTGTTCTCAGCCTTGTACAACAAATTGAGAGTACTTTTGAGAGTGGTGAGTATTTATCGGCAGCATTTTTCGATTTAAGCAAATCATTTGACTATGTTGTTCATGATACATTACTGGAAAAACTGAGTGCTTACTCTGTGGATGAGGATAGTCTTGAACTTGTGTCTTCGTACTTACAGGTGGTCAGGTCTGGAGATGGGGAATCGGCATCGATGCCTGTGACAGTGGGAGTCCCACAGAGGTCGGCGTTTGATCCTCTCCTTTCCCTGGCATACATAAATGACCTGCCCCATACCGATACTGAGGTCCATTGGACCATCTTTGCTGATGACACAACTATTGGGTGCAGTGATATGAATAGAGCATTTTCTCAGGCGCAATCACGAGAGGCACAGCTGAGAGCAGAAAGTTGGTTTGCATCAAACATGCTATTCCTTAATACAGCTAAGACGTCCAATATGATGTTCTCTATGCGGCAGCTGTCAGAGGAAGATCCTGAGAGCTCTGTCAGATTTCTGGGGGTGTACCTAGACCCAAGATTACAGTGGAATAAACACGTAGAATATCTTTGCAAAAAAATGTTAAATGGCTTACATAAATGACCTGCCTCATGGCGAATTCAAATCATCATTTTCAATTCAACACATCATAAAACAATGTATAGGAATTGTCAATTAAAAAATACAAAGTACAAATAGTGTAAAATTACTAAAATATAAAAAGAAACTAAATCTAGTCAAAGTTACAGTTAAAAAACTCTGTCAACGAGTAAAATCGGCAGTCAGCTAACATGATCTTAAAGGTCTTCTTAAAAATTGACAAAGTCTTAGCACTCCTGATTGATTCTACATGGTAAATGATTAAAAATTTTAAGAGACGTAATTTCTGGACCATCCTGTACCTGTGACAATCGTGTAAAGGAGATGTATAATTTATCTTCATTTCGGGTTTTATAACAATTGAAATATCCTGCTCTCATGTGGTTCGAAAGATTTTTATATATTTGACATGCACACTGCAGGATATACATGTTTATTATAGTTAGGATTATCTCCTTTTTAAAAGTTGCACGGCATGTTTCTCTGAAGGAAAGTCTAAACATGGTACGTATGATGCGCTTTTGACTTATTAGCACTCTCTCAATGCCGCAAGAATTACCCCAAGCTAACAAGGCATAAGCTTTTAAGTTTATATATATCCACATAGTCCCGAAGCTGCAAGATGGCATAATTGCTACGTGACAACCTATTGCACACAGATTTCACCTTAGGATCCCATGACAAATGTCGATCAAGCACAATCCCCAAATATTTGGCAATTGAACTGATGTGAAAACAAAGAAGTTGATTTTCAAACTATTTTGCTGGTACCAGCCCGCAATATCAGCTATACACTTGGTGGCTTTGAAGTGGAAAGTCTGATAGTCAGTACCCGAGACGACTGCTGATGCATCATCTGCAAAAAGTGTTATATAACTGTCATTAATAAGGAAAGATAAGTCATTAATAAAAAGTAAAAACAAAATGGGCCCAAGAACACTTCTCTGCGGAACCCCAGTGACCACAGGTGCCCAATCAGACACCGCCACCTGACCACTAACTTCCAGTTTAACAGCCTGGGTTCTACCTGACAAATATGACTCAGGCCACTTGTAAGCTGGACCTCTTATGCCATAATGGAAGACCTTATTTAGTAATAAAGCATGATTAACGGTATCAAACGCTTTTGTAAAATCAAAAAGGACACCAACAGATTTCAGCTTTGATTCAAAATTATTTAAAATAGTTGTATAAAGGGATATTATAGCATCAGATGTAGTGAGTCCAGCTCTGAATCCAAACTCATGACATGACAGGATACCGAAAGAATTCAAAAATGCAACAAGTCTTTTTTTAAAGGATTTTTCGAAGATCTTTGAGAAGATAGACAGGAGAGCAATAGGCCTATTGGAGTATGAAGCAGCCTCAACTGTTTGCCTTAATTAATCATCAATGTTGTTATCCACTGATTAGACTTTCTGTGGTTGGGCTTGTGTTTGTTTATATAAGGAAAGCTCATATTAAACAAACTGGAGAAAGTGTCAAAAAAGTAAGAAAATTTACTTTCTAAATCCAGCATCTCAAGGTCTGACAGCCAATTTTCTTTAGACAGCAAGTGGTTAAAGAAATGTATGTTTTCATCAGAAAAAGATCTAGAACTCACCACAGAAAATTTGCCTAAATCAGGAGTGATTGAGTTTTCCAAGTCAATACTTAGAATTTGAGCACAATGATTTGAAAACACCAAATCAAAGGTTTCAGTTGAAAGCAGTGCATTGTTAATAAATACATTATCAATCAAAGTACGGGATGAGCTCCGAGTCCTAGAAGGTTCAGAAAAAGCTTGTGTAAGACCATATGAGCTAAATGCGCCTACAATATATACTGCTTCCCTACATCTGGAAATAAAATTATAGTTAAAATCACGACAAAAACACATTAAAATATTATGTTTACATAAAAGCTTTAACAGTTTCTTAAAGTATATACTAAAGGTTTTAAAATCATAGCTAGGAGGACGATACAGACAACAGTCTGGAAAAGAGCAGCAGCACATTCAAAATTGTTAGACAATGAAAATTCTTTATTCTCTACATGTTTACAGGTACTGAAGTCAGATCTGACAAATATTGCCACACCACCACTACATGGGTCCCTACAGAAGTATGACGCGACCTCATAATGATTAAGTTTGAAACATGTAATCTCCATAGTTGACAACCAAGTTGTTAAATCTAATGTCTTGTCCAAAGTTAGCTTTCAGACATTTCAGAAGGTCAGACTCACCAATGTCAAGTGAAACTGATATTGAAGTCATTGGACTGGATGCCATCAGACTTCCAGGATTATTCTCAGATCTTTTTTGGTCAACTATAGAATTAGCTTGGTTTGCAACTCCATCTGAGATAAGGGTGGTTCCAGCTTCGTCATCAGCTAAATTGATATATTTACTGAGGGTCTGTTGGGTTGAGGCTTGCAATAAAGCATGATTAACATTATGTGCTGATATTTAAGGTTTTTGTGAAATAGTGCCATTGCTAATGTTCAAATGACTCTGGGAATTCAATTCTACAGCCAGATTAAGTTTTTGCAAGAGTGATTTTTTCAGTTCCAAGCTATTCTGCTTTACACCTTCCATAAGACTTCCAAGCTGGATTGCAAGGTCACTGGTTTGCCTATTTAGAGCTTCTGTAAGATTTTTGTTCATTGAAACTTCAAGCCTTTCCAATTGGCTATCTTGCGATGATACAGCGGTGCTTGTAGCATTGTTCGATATGCTTGACTTTATTTTCCAGGTTGGCAATATCGCTAATATCTGGTTTTGATTGTTTGAGCACCTTACATTCCTCCTCATTAGATTTGATTTGTTTATTCAACTCCTCAAATTTGGCTCGATACTTCCTGACTTCCCTCTCGCAACTTGAGAGCCGCAGACCAATATCCGACATATTCTTAGTAGTCAAACAGATGCAGTCAGGGCAAAAATGCAACAGTGATCTGGCCTTGAGGATCAGAACGCAAACTTCAGATGCACTTACCTTACTACAACTAGCGCATATTACATTTTGGCATAAGTCGCAAGGAAACCCCAATAGTTGCGACTTATCCTCCTTAAGAACACAGTCCTGCTTGCACTTATAGCAGTTGGCGATGTTATGCAGCTTATCAAATTCCAAAAAACGAGAATGACCAACTTGAAGAAGAAGAGGAAGTAACGTGACACTCCCTTGCTGACCAAGTGTCAAAAGAATGACAGTTGCAACTAACCATACTTTTCAGACAGTTTCGGCAACAAAATTCAGTGATAAAAAGTCTTTTTAGAAGTTTTTGTTGGTTCTTCTCAGAAAAAACTCCAAAATCCATACACAGAACAACACACAGTAAGGCTAATAGACACTACAGTACTAATTAATTGCCACAAAACACGTATTTGCAGCCAAAAAATGCAGAGACAAAATGTAAACAACCAGACTGCAGTGACAGGCATAGGCGGACTGCATTATCATGCAGTTGACTTGAACCTATATAAATGACGGACACACTTCCGGTGTTGTCCAACACAAACTAAGATTCATTTACATAGAAGAATAATGCGATTGGCCTAATGCCCCATAGCAAAATGGCGCCACCTAAATCGCCAGCAGATGCAATCACTGCAATAAAAAAGTGGAAAACTCGGTAAAATGTGTTAAGTGCTATGAGATCTATCATCCTGCTTGAAAAGGTATTGTTAAAAACCTTAGTTGAAAAACAACAGAACAAAAATAGAATTTTGCATGAAGATACTGTTCTGTTAAGGGAGTCTTGAGAATCAGCAAAATACTCTGAAAAGGGCAGTAAGGGGGCCCCTGGAGCCTCATCATATCTTTCTTTGCCACCAAATTTAACTATCAAAGTCAATAATGAAAACATCAACAATAGTGAAGTTAGGCAGACCCCGTCAAGCAACACTAAAACCGGGCCTGCAAAATATAGCAACAATGACTTTGACAGGGATCGTGACGTTAATTTGATTGAAGTTGTAGCCCATGTTCATGACAGAAGAAACAAAACAAACGAGGAAAATAACTTAACCCTACTAAAAGCAAATTAAAAACAATAACAGACCATTCTGATCCTCATGAAATTATTTTCATTGCTGAAGATGAAGCAGATGAGAAATGGATGACACAAAAAAAAGAGGGGATATAACAAGAGAAGTGACTTCACAGAAGAGCATAAGCCCAACCACAAACTCATGGAGAGGATTGCAAATGCCAGCATCAGACCTAGCAGCATAGAAGAGAAGAGAAAAATAGAAGGCAGCTTAAAAGTGTTTCAGGCTTCCAATGTGGCCTGGTTGTTTGTCTCTCGCTTGTCAGCCAATACTTGAATATTTTAAGAGCAATGGCATAGAAAAATGTGAATGCCAAATAGTAAGGACTTAATCTAAACAAAGATATAGTTCCTATAAAGTTGGTGTACCATTTGAAGCAAAATCAACCGTTCTAAATGCCAATTTGTGGCCTGAGGGGATCTGTGTAAACAATTTTTTAAACCTAAAGAGTCTAGTGCCCCCGCCCCGAGACAAATGAACCAAGGACAGAAGTAACAAAATCTAGTCATGTGATTTTGCATCACAAAGTACGTTCTATTGAAAACTGCCTTGACCAGTTACAAGCTTCGGCAAATGAACAAAACTGTCTAACATTAGCCATATCGGAACACTGGAAAAGTTGTGAACAAATTGAAGCCTTCAGCTTAGTAAATTATAGTTTAGCAGCTACTTACTGTTATGGGGGTACAGCCATCTATATAAATCAAGGATATACATGGAAGAAGAGGAGTGGCCAGTTGTGAAGAAAAAGTATGCGAATGTGCTGCTGTTGAATTGTTACTTAATAAGAATCGTATTATTGTACTGTCAATTTATAGGTCACCTTGAGCTTGTGTTTTAACATTTTTAAATTTGGAAGAATTTTAGATAAGCTTTTTGACGATGATAATGTTTTAGTTCTTGTGGCAGGAGATTTTTAATATTGACATTTTGCGAGATGACATCGACTCAACGACGCATTCTTATGATATACATCCATCAATTCAAGAGCTTGCACGATGGAATTGTGTTTCGGGGACCTACATAGATAACATATATACAAATTGCAGTCATTATTTGGCTAATGTTTTGTCTATGCATATATCAGATCACACTCATAGTATTTCCTTTATCATAAATGGACCATCGAATACCAAAGTTCTAAAAAGAAGGGTATTTAATCAGCAAGGTAAGCAACTTTTTAGAGAACGTGAATGCGCAATGGAATTGCGTTTATGATCACCATTTTTCCAATACTTGACTTTTGTTTCCCTATAAGAAAAATCAGGAGACATGGGCACAATAAAGAATTTTACCAAAACCCTCCAGAAGTTACTCAATGTAAAGAGCAACTAGATTTGTGATTAGTTTTAAGAGAGTTAATGATAGGTATAAATAACAATACAGAGCAACTACGATTAGGTATAACAGAAGTTTGCAGGCTGCTAGGAATCTTCTTGGCAGATAATGAATGAGGTTATTTGTAAACCACAATGCAAGCATGATATGAATATTTCGGATGAACCACAACAAGTGAGTAACTAACTATCTTAATGATTTCTTGATCAATGCAGCTTCTAGATTGCTCGATAACCTAACTGGGGCACGGTCCACACATCTTGTTTCAAATGTTCCGCACTCTAATGAATCAATATGGAAGTTTTTAACATAATTACTTAAATTTTAATAAAAAACAAAAAAAGGTTTAGGTATGGTATGGATGAAATTTGGTCAAATATTATTAAATATTTTAAAGATGACCTTTCAACTCCTGTATCTTACATAATAAACACTTCATTTAAAATGGGTATATTTTCTGATAGGTTGAAGGCAGCTTGAGTTAGACCACTATTTACAAAGGGTGATCCAACACTCCCTGAGAACTATAGACCTATAAGCCTTTTATCTTCATTTTCTAAAATATTTCTTCAAAAGCAAGGTCCGATTAGTGACAGTCAGCATGGTTTTCTAAGGGGAAAATCAATTAATACAGGTCTTTACAATTTTTTGAGAAATTGTGGTTGGTTTTGAGAGGGGAGATGTAGCGGTTGGCTCTTTCCTAGACTCGTTAAAAGCATTTGACAATCTCGATCATTCTTTTTTACTTTATAAGCTTGAATGCAATGGAATAAGAGGTGTCCCATTGCAGTGGCTCCAGTCTTACTTGCAGAATCGTATACAAAGAGTTGTCATAAATCAGGGTGGGTCTGACTATTTTTCTGATGAGGGCTCCCTTGAGATGGGTGTACCGCAAGGTAGTGTACTTGGACTCATACTTTTTGTGTGTTATATAAATGACTGATGGTAAATTATGCTGATGACTAATATGCACTAATATATTAGCAATAGCACCCACTCTTCAGGAAGTGTTGGTTTAAGAACAATGATCTTATCCTGAATGCCAAAAAAATCATGTTTTTTCATGTTTAGAACAGGTAGATCAACAACCCAGTGCCCAGACCACACTGAGTTCTTGGATCAGGAAGTGTAATTTTCATCTGAAGCAAAATTTTTGGGTATATTTGTCGATTGCCATCTAAATTGGAAAAAACAAATTGAGTATGTTTCAGGAAAGTTAAATGGAGTTTACTATTTGCTAAGAATATTAAAGAATTACCTTGACAGGAAAACAATACTTGTGTCTTATCATGCAAACTTTGAAGCAATTCTTAGATTTGTGGTCATCTTTTGGGGAAATGCACTGGGTGCTGAGAAGTTATTTTTAAACAAAAAAAGGGCTTTACGTTTAATTCTGGGAAAGAATCATGCCGGGGAGTGGGCTGCATATCTTTAAGTGTTTGATGTTTGTGCAAAGGAATAAACTATATATTGTTTGAGCAATATTTACCAAATCATAGCCACAACACCAGGTCACATGATCTACACATGATTTAAATTTTCCTGCGCATAGACTCACACAGTCTGAGCGAAGCCCCATGTACTCATGTATCAAATATTATAATGCATTGTCCAATTCCATAAGGCAGATTTCAGGCTTGGTTATAGGATGGCTCTTTTCCGGCATGTTGTTGACTGTGAACCCTCCACTGTGGCTAAACCCGGCTCTTGATGTATTTTTTTATAGATAAAGAGATTGATTGAAATAAGGGCTGTAATGTAAATTTTGACTTTTTTAATATACGCCAACCTAAGAAAATATAATTCTACTTTAGTTTGTCGAAGCGAGCTAATCGATCGTGTAAATACCGGCTAATTTATGGCTTTTACAAATAATTACAGCACTTGTTTCGAACGATGTAAACAACCAGTGCTTAACTAATCATTTTTGTGAGAGTTTGTTTGCGTAAGCGCTTTATACGGTTGTTTTACTTGCTTGTAACCGTTTATCACAATCGACACATTAATTATTTTCGATTTATGAAACATTCGAGACAAACTAGACGATGGGATAATTCGTACATCAAATAGCCGTCGATTGGTGCTCCTATAAGTAAAGCTTAAATGAGCAATGTTCTACATGCCCTTTCAACATTAATTATTGATCGTTTAACCAAGAAAATTGATAATTACAATTCCGGTAAAGTTACCAAGATATGATATTTCAGTCCTTAATATATTTTACTACATATACCTACGGTGTGCTTGGCATGAGTGATTCGCTTAAGGTTGCAAAACAGTTCATATATTTAGCTCCTGCTCGAATTAAGAGTGTTAGTTGGCAACACTGTGCGGTGGCCTAAAGTTGAGCCCTCGATGCCGTTATTTTTTCTCGATTATTCCGACTTAATGGATTATTGTTGTTTTCTGAACAAAACCATAATATATCGTCAAAGCGGAAAAATAAATATTAAAAAGGTGTCGGATTAAACTTTGCTCGAAAGTACGAAATGAATCGTTAATGACAAGAATTAGTTGCAAAAACGCTAAGTAGAAACCTGTTTATAAATATTTAACGTGACAAGACAATGGGCGAGCATTATAATTTGAAATTTTTACAAATTCGTTTCTAATATCTGCAATAAATGCCACCTTATAATTGCATAGACACACGAACGTAAATATCGTTTGTGCATAATTAATGTCAGTTTTATACGTATTTTAACTAATTAAATCATTTATTCTCATAAACATGTTTTTCAATGTAGGTATTTGGATTATCAATTAAAAATACAAGCAATTACAAGTTTTAAGTTAAAGAATCACTACAGTGCAGTGCAACCCTTCAGGAGTTTTAGCAAGTAAAGAGTTTGTGTGATGGGATGCTTTTCAGGTCACTTGAACACTTTTAGAGAGACCATCTCCGAATCCCTCTAAATTTGAGTCATTCTTGCACTGTGCACTAGAATACATATTTTCAGAGCTGCACTTGTTGTAGCAATTAGCATCGCTACAACTAATGTATTTATTTCTATATAAAATCCAATTACAGTCTGAATGCTCTTTTGTCTAAACATAGTTATGTAGAATAAGAACCTTTTCTGACTGAAGTTTCCCCACGCATGTAGTCCATATGAAATTAGTGAGTTTATACTAGGTTTTCAATAAGTTCCTATTCTCATAGTCTCTTAATTGCAACATGGAGTGGTTTTTATGTAGACGTCGTCAATATGATGGTTCCATGAGAGATGTTGGTCTATGATTACACCCAAAAAACTTTACAGATTAGTGCTGTCTCAGTTACTTGCTATTCTTTATCAAGAAACTTGTGTGTTTTTGAATCACTCTGGCAACACTGTGCCATCGAAAATATTCAATATTATCGGTTTCGCGGATTAATTTTTGCGGGTCGATCAAGTTTGCGCCCCGTATTAAACAAGTTTCAAAAATAAATGAAGCATAATTTTGTACACATTTTGCACAATTTTGCACACCGCAAATAAAATTTTGCACACCCACACAAGGAAAACTAGAGCTGTTTTTTATACGGGGGGCAAACTTGACCGTTCCCCCCCCCGTCTATTAGAAACCTGAAAAATGTTGATGCCACTCGATTCGGCAAATTTTGCACAATTTTACACACCTATTTTCAAATTTTGCACACTTTTCTGGGGAAAGTAATGAGGTGTTAAACATTTGCATTTTCCCCCCCGTTTGTCAAAAAGTTTAAAAATTTTGATGCTGCTTCAACTAATTTTGCACACTTATTTTCAAATTTTGCACACTTTTCTGGGGAAAGTTATGAGGTGTTAAAAATTAGCATTTCCCCCCCATTTGTCAAAATTTTGAAAAAATTTGATGCTGCTGGGTAAAGTTATGAGGTATATGGTATATAATATTTGCATTTTCGTTTGTCAAAAAGTTGTAATCTTTTAATGCTGCTAGATTCAACTAATTTTGCACAATTTTGCACACGTATTTTCAAATTTTGCACACTTTTCTGGGGAAAGTTATGAGGTGTTAAAAATTTGCATTTCCCCCCATTTGTCAAAATGTTGAAAAAATGTGATGCAGATATATTCAATTAATTTTGCACAATTTTGCACACTTATTTTCAAATTTTGCACACTTTTCTGGGGAAAGTTATGAGGTGTTAAAAAATTAGCATTTCCCCCCCATTTGTCAAAATTTTGGAAAAATTTGATGCTGCTAGATTCAACTAATTTTGCACAATTTTGCACACTTTTCTGGGGAAAGTTATGAGGTGTTAAAAATTAGCATTTTTCCCCCATTTGTCAAAATGCTGAAAAAGTTTGATGCTGCTAGGTTTAACTAATTTTGCACAATTTTGCACACCAATTTTCAAATTTTGCACACTTTTCTCAAGAAAGTTATAAGGTGTTAACGATTTTCATTCCCCCCTCCCCTTTGTCAAAAAGTTTTAAAAATTTGATGCCACTCGATTCGGCAAATTTTGCACAATTTCGCACACCTATTTTCAAATTTTGCACACCTTTCTGGGGAAAGTTATGGTATGGGTATTAAATATTAGCATTTTCCCCCCGTTTGTCAAAAAGTAAATAACTTTTAATGCTGCTATGAGGTGTTAAAAATTTGCAATACCCCCCCCGGTTGTCAAAATGTTGAAAAATTTTGATGCTGCTAGATTAAACTAAATTTGCACAATTTTGCACACCTATTTTCAAATTTTGCACACTTTTCAGGGGAAAGTTATGAGGTATTAAAAATTTGCATTTTCCCCCCTATGCCAAAAAGTTTTAAAATTTTGATGATGTTCAAGTATTTTTGCACACGAATTTTCAAATTTTGCACACTTTTCTGGGGAAAATTATGAGGTGTTAAATATTTGTATTTTCACCCCCGTTTGTCAAAAAGTAGAAAATTTTTGATGCTGGTAAATTTAAGTAATTTTGCACATCTATTTTAAAATTTTGCACACTTTCTTGGGGAAAGGTATGAGGTGTTAAAAATTTGCATTTCCCCCTGTTTGTCAAAATGTGATGCTGCTAGGTTCAACTAATTTTGCACACCTATTTTCAAATTTTGCACACTTTTCAGAGGAAAGTTATGAGGTGTTAAATGTTACATTTTCCCCCCGCAAAATTTGTCGAATCGAGTGGCATCAAAATTTTCATAAACTTTTTGACAAACGGGGGGGGGGGGGGGGGGGTTGGTTCATGCAAATCTTTAACACCTCATAACTTTCCCCAGAAAAGTGTGCAAAAATTGAAAATAGGTGTGCAAAATTGTGCAAAATTAGTAGAACCTAGCAGCATTAAAAGATTTCAACTTTTTGACAAACGGGGGGGAAAAGTCAAATTTTTAACACCTCATAACTTTCCCCAGAAAAGTGTGCAAAATTTGAAAATAGGTGTGCAAAATTGTGCAAAATTTGCCGAACCGAGTGGCATCAAATTTTTTCAATTTTGTAACAGACGGGGGGGAACGGTCAAGTGTGCCCCCCGTATAAAAAACAGCTCTAGTTTTCCTTGTGTGGGTGTGCAAAATTTCATTTGCGGTTTTGCAAAATTGTGCAAAATGTGTGCAAAATTATGCTTCATTTATTTTTCAAATTTGTTTCATACGGGGGGCAAACTTGACCGACCCCATTTTTGCAATATCGTAAAATGAGGTGGAGTTAATATTGAATAGATTTGTTTAGGTGGCACCATTTGATTTAAAATAATGTCTAAGTTTTATGGTAGCTAATTTTAAAATACAGATGATTATATAATTATATAGTTATTTGCAAAAATTTTTAAAAACAGGATTTTTTCTAGAACTTTGTACGGGGGGCGGAGTTTTAAAGCCCTCCCTCACCAACAAAAAAAGAAGTAAAATAAGTCATCTATACAGCTCAGTAGTGTGTTAAAGAGAGTGAGTCCTCACGGAGGAGGTAATTTACCGATCCGTGAGGACTCACTCTCGTTGAATTACTAAGACGTCTCTCTCATCATAAAATAAGTCTATGCCTCCCTGTATATGTTGACCTTGCGTTATATCGGCTTTCAACCGACCCTGTCTATTGCCCTTCCGTCTTAAATAAACTTAACAAAATCAGCAGTTTTGAATGTATCTCTTCATGTTACATCAGTGTCGTTTTCTATGGAAATCGAGTATTCAAGAGACTCAAGAGACTCAATTCAGAAACAGTTAGTTCAAAACAAAAAAATAAAAGAGAAGGGCACTTAAAAGAGGAATATCCTATTTACATTAATCCTTTGGAAAAAGAAAATATTTGCACACCAATTTTGTTTAGATTGCTTAACAAAAGAAACTAAATCATTTATAGATATTTTTGAATATATTCTATAAGATTCAAATAATGATGAAGATGTTTATATCATCCCCAGATCATGTCAATGTTTGAAATAAGAGACCTTTTGTGTTTCTAAGGAACATTGCTAGTCCCCCATCGGGCGTCTTCCCAGATGGCGCATAGGGGAATGCCTTCCAAATATGGATGGTACCGAGGAAATAAAATACTCGGGGCGAACCAAAACTAGCACCATGAAGGGCGGCAGCGATCATCATTACCAGCTCGCGGCATGGAGGAATTAATCCTTAAAATGGCAAGAAAACTGGACTTCCACACACGAAACTGAAACGGTCCAAAGGTTGTGGTACAGCGATGCGGAAAGCAAAAGGGAAACTACCGCATTATCTCTCCCCAGGAGATCCCCTGCCCAAAAACTCTTTATCATGTCAGGAGAACGGTCCTCAGTCCTGGGCAGATGTTAAATCATCAGAGGGTGCTAAGAACCTCCCGGCTTGACATGATGAAGACTACTCCGGAAATAATAATCAAGACCATCGAAACACTGTAGGTTTTATGATCACTGAACATGATAGAAAGTCTGTATGCAATACTGCTGCCATTTCGGACAGAATTATACTTCTACAAATTGATGCTAGACCAATCAATCTTAACCCCATTCAAGTATACGCGCCCACAGCAGAAAACCAGATGCTGACATTGAAAAATTCTATGAAGAAGTTCAGAAAGTGCTGAACTCGGTGAAGTCTGATGAGATTACCAATGTTATGAGATACTTTAACGTAAAAGTGGATGATGTCGTGAATACATTCGGGCTGGGTGAGAAACACGATCGGGGCAAAATGCTAATTCAGTTTTGTAAACAAGAAAATCTGGTAATTAAAAGCGTTTGTTACAAGCTACTCCCTAGACGTCTATATACATAGCGCTCCCCGCAAAATAATCCCAATCATATGGAGAGAAGCCAGATTGATTTCTTCCTAATTAAACACAGATATCAGAATAGCGGCGTATCCTGGGCCAATATTGGTTCTGATCAAAACCCCATAATAGCCAACTTCAAAATCAATCTCAAGCTTATAACACGAAGAAGAGCTCCCAAAAAATATAACATCCAGAAGCTAAACCAGCGAAATAACCATGAAAATATGAGATTGAAATTTGAAAGACTATGTAGTGTAAAAGATCCTAGAAGCAATGACGAACCAAAGGACGCATGGAATGGCATCAATGAAAATATACAAAATGCTTGTGAGATGATATTAGGATAACAAAAACGAGCCAAGGTCAGGTCATGGATGACAGATGAAATTCTGGATATAATGGAAGAGCGACGACGGGCAAAAATCCAACAACAATCAGAAATATACATTATACTTGCGAATGCGAGGAGGCTGAAAGATTGCACGACTCATATAACTTTCATAGGAAAGTAAAGCAAATCACTGGCGCCCTTAGAAGAGCACCAATTCTTACACTTAGAAAACAGAATGGGGGACTTGTCTTGGATCCAGAGAAACTCTATAATGAGTGGAAAGAGTACGTGGAGACATTACTTGAAGATTAGCGCAGGTTGAGAAACAGAACTAACAGGACCTACAATCCTAGAAACCGAAGTACAACGAGCCATTAGAAATATGATAAATCGAAAAAGCCCAGGTCATGATAATACGAGTATACATGCTAAAATCTTGAAATTGATGGATACGAAATACTTAACATACCTATGCAACAAAATATACGAGTCAGGCAAAATCCCATCGGACTGACTAAGGTCTACCTTTATACCTACCCCCAAAAACTGCGGAGACTACAGACCTATAAGCCTTATGAGTCATGCTCTTAAGGCCTTTTCCGAGTTATCCATGCCCAAATATATACCAAATGCGACGCAATGAGTGGAGAAACCCAATTCAGTTTTATCAATGGTCTGGGTACCCGAAAAGCCCTCTTTTCCATGGAACTGCTTGTGCAGAAGTGTTACGATCAACGACGTGAAGTATATGTGTGTTTTATAGACTATCAGCCTTTGATAATATGAAACACAACCTTATTGTGGAAAAGCTACATGAGATTGGTATAGGCTATAAAAACATCAAAATAATCCATCAGCTATACTGGCAACAGATTGCAGAGGTGAAAATTAATAATGAAGTAACTAATTACAGAGACAATATTCATGTAGAAAAGATTTTTGAATTAGCTCTGGAAGAGGAGAATAGAGGAGTCAAGATCAATGTGATTCCGATTGATAATATTAGATATGCGGACGATACTACTATTTTGGCGAACTCTTCTGAGGACCTTCAACATGTTGTAGACAGAGTTAACCAAATAGGCAAATAGTTCGGGCTAAAAATCAACACCAGTAAAACGAAAGTCGTGGCAATGTAGAACATATGAAGTGTTTTCTATGTCTGGGTGCCAACCTTAATCAAGAATGGGACTACGACGAAGAGGTGAAAATGCGGATTGGACGTGCAAAGAACACGTTTGTTAATATAAAGACCTTTCTCCTCCACTGACCCTCCGGCTTCGGGTAATTAAGTGCTACGTGTGGCCTATCATGTTATATGGGGCAGAGACGCGGTCTCTAAAGGTCAAATCATCATCAGAGTGAGTGTTGAGAATGGCCGGTGTACTTAACATCGTAAAAGAACGAAAAATATCTTATCTCGGACATATCCTGAGGGGTGAAAGGTACTCAATCCCAAGGTTAACTTTGCAGGGTAAAATAGACGATCGCAGAGGACTGCAGCTAAAGCTTGGCTTCGAAATGTAAGGAACTGGTGTGGAATAAGAGATGCCGCCATAATATTTCGACAAGCAGAGAGCGGTGCCCTACATAGAATATGAATGTAATTTGAGAAAAGTACAAGGGATCGCCAGCGTGTGCTTTAGCACAAGGCACAAGAAGAAGAAGGAACGTTGATACTTAGGATCATTCAATCACTGTCAGTTCTATACATTAACACATTACAACACCTTGTTGTAATGTTGTAATGTTGTTGAAAATTAAAGTTGTTTAACAAGTTTACTAAGTGGATTGTAAGCGAAAACTTTGTCATGTAAGATTAAACAATACCCTAAAGTATCTTTTTCTAAATCATTGTTTTGTTCAAATTCTACTCTCATAGCTCCAGGTCCAGCTTGTAAAGATTCCTTTTGATGTGGGCAATTTATATATGCAATAGGATGTTTTGATTTAAAATTGCTTGGATGAAATTGGGAATCCGTTCCATACAATATAGCACATTTATTATCTTATATCTAAGAGAAGATCATTATTAGGATATCTTTCAGAATAATTCAAGAACACTTTTATATCATTAAATTCACTCATATTTGCCAATTTCAAATCTCTCTCTTCCTGTTGAAACGCGTTGACGAGGTGTTTTAAACCTAGTTGTCTGGATGTTTTCAAGAATTTCTGTATCTTAATAGTAGAAAAGGAGAGGAAATGTATTAAGATTCTTCATGGAAGCACAAACTTATTTCATGAAGAAAGAGACTTCTTAGTAATTCAAAGAGAGTAAGTCCTCACATAGGGGTATATTACCTCCTCCTTGAGGACTCACTCTCTTTAACACACTACTCACCTCATGCCGTTTCAAGTTGGCGCGTGACTCATGAAATATCCCTTCGGTAGAAGGCAGATATTCTAAATATAGAAAGTGTCTATTATGAATTTTAATACAAATCTGGTCGAAATCGGCTGACTAGTTTTTATAAAATTCGACTATTATAGATCGGAATTTTAGAGACGCTTAATTGACTGTATCCGGTAGTCGCTGTAGGAACCACTGTGATTGGTTGGATGCGTTTCTGCTTGTAGCTGACCCAGACTTGTGTTTCGAAATACATGGATTGTATTTGAAGCAGTTCTGCTTGTAGTCAAACTGATGATGTATAAACGTTGTGACAAGAGATGGCGCTAAGAGTGTGGCCGCGAGTTTTTAAGGGGCATTTTGTAATGCAATAGACAGTGGCGGGGAATATTAATATAATACGAATTAAATCGTTAGATTTGAAGATATGTTCAAATGGTTTTTAAACACTTTACGAAAATTCCATAAAGTTTGGGTATTCTAACACGAACACCACTCAACTACTGAAGTTTTTAATTGCAACATTACATTTTTATAATAATAAACCCTCCGTATACTTTTTATGATAAAAAAAATGTATTGCAATGTATGTAACTATTTCAAATAAACGAATTAATCGATTATTTTACCTCTCTCAAACATCGATTGTAGCTTTTCATTATCGTCTATTTATACACCCTAGTTATACGTTGGCTGTCGTTTCGTCAACAAATAGATTTGTTTTATTCATTTATTTCATGATATTACATAAATAACGGTGAATTACTTTTCTTGGACGCTAATCGTTTCCCGAAATTAATCACAA
>JAEQML010064596.1:0-21888 GCA_016904865.1 Pissodes strobi | reverse complement strand
TTTTTCTTTATTTAGTTTCTTGGGTATAGGTTATAACTGAAACATTCATTTAATGTCACATAGCGACGTTTCGCTCATAATATTGAGCTTTATCAAGCATGTCTATTTTTCTAAAACGAAAACAATTTGTTAAAATGACATTCAATTTCAGACAGTTACATAATGTATAAAACACACAAGTCAAACAAAAATATAATAACAATGAAAACATTTTCAGTCTACGTGTTTTCATTGTTAAGTAGTTAGTGTGCAGTGCACACTCTGAGTGGAATTAAGGCAAAGCCAACCATAAATTAAACACTACCCAACTCTTACAAAAACTATATTATAAAACAGTGATTAAAGACCTGAATCGAAAAGGCATGCGCAGTGAAGTATACCTGAATCGAAAAAGCATGCGCACTTTAGTAATCGAATAAAGTGGAAATTTATCAAGTCAAAGGCTTAGGCAATAGACATTGTTATTGTTTTTAACTGAAGTGCCTTTTTTATCATTGTACATTCAAGGCATGGCGTCACGAAATGCAGTTCACAAGCCGTCACAAAGAAATTAAACCATACCTTCAATTGAAGAATATTATCGAGTTGCGCACATTAAGTGTTTTAAACGTGACAGTATCATTGCTGTTTACAGTTGATTTGATACTTTCTGCAGCTCGCTCTGATACTTAGGTAGCGGGTAGACGTTCAGGAAAACAACCCTGCACACGCGAGCATTGATACTCCATCACATCCTATATCGGGCGAAATCGGGTCCTAACCCTAGAATCTTAACCCACGTAAATTTGTCCACATTTATCTAACTCCAACTTTACCAACTCGCACTGGCCAGCATGATAGGTAAAACGCCAAACCGCTGCTGTAATGATAGTGTATACCAAAGCACACGGCCTTCAGTCTCATTTAGCTCGTCTAGCCCTGACCGAGGTAGCGGAAGGACAACGAGGAGAGCAAATGGTACGAAGAAACCCTGGTATAGGGCAGGCTCTCGCAACCGGAAATCTACGGTCGCTAATCTTAATACTAGGACATTGTATAAAGCCTAGAAATTACAATAGCTTGAGGAAAAATTTTCCCATATCAAATGCAAAATGCTAAAAATAAGTGAACATAAAAGAACAGAAGAGGAACCCCTAACACTTCATTACGCAATTTGTTACATTATAGAGGAGACCAAAATATGAGTAGTCGAGTTCTTAAAAACACATATTATAGAACGTATCAGTACCAGAGTAACATACTCATGTTCAAATTAAACACGAGACATTCGTTAATAATTCTCTAGGTATGCGCATTTGCAACTGCGCACACGGATGCTGAAGGAAACATTTTCTATGGGGACATAACCACCGTAAAATAGCACGAATCCACTCACTACAACATGCTAATAGAGGACTATAACGCCAAACTGGGAATAGGAAAGACGAAACCGATATAACGTTAGAAACTCATGAATTTGGAATAAGGAAACATAAAGGTAAAACACTTCTTGAATATTTTCTACAATTTAAACTAGTTGCAACGAACAACTTCTACCGCAAAAATCCACAGCAAAAGTTGGTCTGGGCTAGCTCCGGCGGCCATACAAAAATGATATTTGCTTTATCATATCTAACAGGAAGGAGCTAGTGCAGGATGTAACTGTGCTAAATAAGTTCTCAATAGACAGCGACCACAGACTGGTCTCATCCAAAATATCAATTAGCATCAATAACGAGCGGTAAAAGCTCATTAAAGAACCAAGATCTAGCACATAGAGACAAAATACAATACCAACAAAGCCTAAAATTACAGGTAGCATCTATGAAAAATATTGTAGACCTAGATATAGAAGCAGTGAGCACATTCAGCTCTATAAAAACCACAGTAAAAGATTGCCAGACACAAAGCCCTCACCGAAAAAAACGCTCAGTATAAATACTAAGCAACTAATAAACACAAGAAATCTAGCAAATAAACACAAAGGAATCGTAGCAGAATTAAAAGAGCTAAATAGAGAAATCTCCAAGCCAGCGCAAAAAGACACAAAAAGGTACAAACAAATGAAATCTCGAAGGTAATCGAGCAAAACAGAGGCATGAGACCACTACAAAAGTCACATTCCGAAGACAGGAAGAATATCTGCAAACTAGCAAATCAGAGCGGCCAAGTAACAATAAATAAAATTGAAATCCTCAAGGTTGTCGAAGATTTTTACGCAACGCTATATAGAGACAAAAACGCACTGAGCTTTGACATCAGCATACAAAGCGTGCATACTCAAGGGTCCGAGGAGGTTGCAAACATGACATTAGACGACATAAGAGAGGCACTAAGAGGTATGAAGAATAACAAGGCAACTGGCGCTGACGGCATAGCAGTCGAGTCCCTAAAAACCATCGGAATTACGCTACTAAATGCAATATGCAAGCTATCCGATGCTTAATTAGAAAACAAGACAACACCTTTCCAGTGGGACCGGGCCATAATTATATCACTTGCAACTTGCAAAATTACGGACCCTAGGCTTACTATTGCATTTGTATAAATCATTCATGAGAATTATCATGAAGAGATTGACAAGTAAATCCAAACTTCACGAGCCAGCTGGCTTTCAAGCCGTGTTTGGCCCAAATTATCACCAACAAACAGTTAAGATCATTATTGAAAAACGTATCGAATAGAATAAACCGTCCTGCATAATCTTCGTCGATTACGAAAAGAACTTCGATACAATAAACCAGCATAAAATGCTACAGGCTCTTGCTGAATGCTGTATCCATAATAGATACATTAATGTCATCAGGCACGTGTACCGAAGACCGAACGCATATGTCAGGCAGTATGACGACTCCCAAGAGTTTGATATTATTCATTACCCTTCTAGAACACCTGTTCAAACAGGTAGACTTAATATAGATGGCGAGAAATTGGACCATCCCAATTTCGCCAACGATACCTCAATTATCGCAGATAGTATGAACGAAGCAAAACAAAGACTTAAAGCGGTATTAAACTTTGGTGGGCTCAAAATCAATATACACAAAACCCAATATATGCCAAATAGTATTGTCAGAGGCACTCAAAATAGATGAGGAGAGCATAGAACAAGTAAGTTCTTATAAATACCTGGGCCATGAAATCGCTATAGGTAGACACAACCAAACCCACGAAATTTTGAGAAAGATAAGCTTAACTAGGACGGCTTTTGGAAAGCTGCGCAACACCTTCAAACGAGACGTTTCAATACGCTTAAAAGGAAAACTATTGGCCCAGTGTGTGTTGCTTGTGGTCACATATGGGGTTGAAACACTTACCCTCACAAAGGACACTGCAAACAAAATAAGTAAAGCGCAGAGGAAAATGGAGAGGAAAATGGAGAGGAAAATATTAGGCATTTCTCTAAGAAACAGGATCCCAAACAATACAACAAGGGAGAGGAACGAAGTGAAAGATGCGTATAACAACCTTAAGGTGGAATTGGGCTGACCATGTGTCACTATTGTCAGACAACCGCTGGATAAAAGAGATACTTGAATGGAGACCATGCAGAGATGCTAAGTGAAGTAGAGGACGTCTACCAATTAGATGTATTGGCGAAATTAAACTGATATACACCACCTGGATAGAGGCAGCACATAATAGACAAAAATGGATAAAGCTACGGGAGACCTATGGACGCAAATGGTCGCTTTATGCTGATGAACACTGTGATGATGTAGAGCTCGCTCCTCATATAGATAATTGAGAAGGTCACTATACGTTTTAGTTAAATTTATTTTGATCAGTTAAATGACTATCTAGTTCTAACTGTAGTATACAACTTTTTCCCAATCGGCACAATTTTTAAAGAAGTTATCTAAAAACATGGTGATTAATCCGACCCTGGCTAGCCGCTAGAGCTCATCGCCTTGATGCGTCATTACAATTTTGGTTCGTGAGATCTTTGATTACATTGCATTTGGGGTGAATGGGAGAAGGTAAAGACTGGGTGGGTTTGTAATGAGGGACGGCGGAGATGCTCAGATAATTCCGATCGATCTTCCTTACAGGTAAGTCGGTTGATCTCGTAATTATCCTTCGCATCTCCGCCGTCCCTCATTATACTTTGTAGATGTTTAAAGTATTTGCGATGTAATCTACATTAACTGAAAATTGCGATATTTCTGTAGTCCTAGATTTGTGAGGCCCTTTTTATAAACTAAAATTCAAATTTATGACCATTAGATTTAATAACACACATGAAGGTACATATATCATCTTTAACGCTTAACTAATATTAACCTTTAACTTATTTTTAATACTATGCCAATATTCTTATGTAATATGATAACAAGTTGGTAAGTAAGTTATAATTGTAGCTTAATATTTATATGATTCCTTAGAAATTATGGTTCAATAAACAAGATGCAAATCCAGTGAGATTACCCACGCCAAGTTTGTTATAGAATTTTGAGAATACTTTTGATTTTTCTGTCGAGCCAGCTGTCTTCTGAATGGTTTGTAATGTAACTCCCATTCTTTAAGCTGCTGAAGTTGCCCGTGTCGCGTGCTGTGTGCCCCAAAGATTTCCGTATTTATACTGCTGGCTTTTGGTATTAACTTGACCCATCTGCTAATGGTTTGACTGCTGTCTGGGTGATAGGGCTTTTTGTGAGTGAGTATTACATTTTCTTTGGTTTTGCTACTTGTGGTATGGATTGTATCTGCAAATGCAACGATCTATTAGCATATTTACAGTATCTGTGAATGCCGTAATTTATGTTTTTAAACAGAAAAATTGGTATGTTCACTAGCTGCAACTGCAATTGCAGACAGTGGAGGGTACGATCGATTGTATCTGCTAATACAACGAACTATTCGCCTTTCTATGTAGGTCTCTAATAATGTGGCTATACATAGTTCAGGTTGATTAGTCAAATAAGGTAATATCAAATTAGGTTGAAGCCTGTTTAAGCCACTTGCTTTTTTTTTATCCGGGAATCTGATTTCAATTATGTATTCATATTTAAAAATATTGTCTATTTTTACTTCCGGGTTGTCCGTGATTTGTGTGCCGTTATTAGTATTAAGAGTGTTACTAGCTTTAAAGTTAGATTTGTAAATTTAAGGATTCGTGAGGGTACATGCTCTTTAAGCGCTCTAGAACTGGGTAGGAATCCCAAGTAATTGAGTATTTTGGTTTTGGGGGTCTTATGTTAAATGTTCCATTGAGAAACCTTTTTATAACTGCTTCGTCTTTTGTTTAATATTCAATATTGGAGAAAGTGCAGATTTGTGTGAGTTCATGGTAGAGTAGGATGACTCCGAAGACAATTGAATGTTTAGGAGCTCAATAATAAGTTAACGGTTTTATTATATATTTGTAGGCGCTATTTATTGTAAGTATTTCCGTATTGTTTGAGGACGCCATCTGTCAATGAAGAAATAATCACTTTTATCGCTTCATTAGGTACGCTTCGTTATAGAAAGGCTCACAATGAGGAAGTTTCAACAATTTTTTTTTTATTATTGCTGATTTCGATAGCCCATGAAAAATAAGTGAACACGGGTTTTTTCTTCTTTCCATAAGCCGAAAAATGAGGCAGATACAACGCCTTGAGATGTGCTTATGACGTCATAATACACATGAATTGTTACGTCACACCATGCATAGTATATCTATATATACAAAACTAAACAATGGTATAGCTCTTGTAATATTCATCTTTAGTGGAAATAAAAAAAATACGTATCAATTTCTTTTTCACTGTTCTATAGTTTGCAATAAAAAATAATCAGTTTAATTCCTCAGGAGACTTCCTAATTTCCCTACAGCCAGGAATTTTCTTCCACAATAGTTGTTTCTCTCTGCAAGGAGATGTGAGTAAGTATTTTTCAGGGTAAAAGATAATAGACCGTTCTGCCCGTAGGTCCCTTTTCTCTTGTATAAATCCCAAAAATGAGCATTGTTGCGCGGGAATAACTACGCTTTTTTCGGAATTTATATAAAACCTAAATCTTGTAATATTTGTGTAGTTTTATTTATACTTTTAAGCAATTCTCTTTTGAATTACCAATAACTAGCCCATCGACTAAGTAGAGTACAGTTTTTATACCCTTTAATTTTATATATCTTACAACTGGTTCCAGTTTTGTGAAAAGATATGGAGCTGTACAGGGTGTCCCAAATTCGAGCCTCATCATTGGGATCTCGGCAACTAGAAGAGATACGAGGTCGGTTAAATGAAGGCAAAGTTGCGCGATTTGATGCTAATCAAAATGCCGCCTAACAAATTTAAAAATTCCGAACACTTCCGAAGATTTTTCGAAAAACCCGAATATTTGCAATTTCATGTTTATTTTTTTATGACTCTATTTGAATAGATATAACAAAATAAATTACACATTCTCATTGCTCCTTTTTCTATTCTATAAGATGGTGTTATCAGATTTTCAAACTGACGTTTCGTCTTTGTTTTTTAAATACGGCCCTGGATTTTTTATTACGAACTTTAAGAGCTTCTAAGGCCCCAGAGTCAATGATGTATCGCACTTATTTGAAAAATTCATATTAATGGCATTTTTCATAAGAATTCATGTGTTATAGAGGGACAGAAAACAGACTTTTGGTAAGATCTTACCAGGGAAACCTTTAAAATGATTTTTTCGAAAAAGTGCGATACAACAATAAAAATGTGAAATTTCATATTTGTTCCAAATCTAATCCCACACAACTATTTACTTGGGTATAAATTGCTAAAAATATAGCCTAATATAGGACCTATGGTTTGAGGGTTGACACTTTATTATATTATTTATTAACCACTTCTTATGTTAGTTTTTAAGCTTTCTTTATGCAAAGCGTTAATGCGTAAAAAAAGGTTTTTGTTTTTAATCTTATTAAAAATCAATTTTATGTCTCTCTCTGACACATGAATTCTTATGGTAATTGTCACTAATATGAATTTTTCGAATAAGTGCAATATATCATTGGTTTTGGGACCTTAGAAGCTCTTAAAATCCGTAATAAAAAATCCAGGGCCTTATTTAAAAAAACAAAGTAGATGATGGCGGCTCATAGACGAAACGTCGGCTTGAAAATCTGATAACACCATCTTGAAGAACAGAAAAAGTAGCAATGAAAATGTGAAATTTATTTTGTTATATCTATTCAAATAGAGTCATAAAAAAATAAAAATTAAATCGCGAATATTCGGTTTTTTCCAAAAATCTTCGGAAGTATTCGGAATTTTTAAACTTGTAAGGTGGCATTTTGATCAGCATCAAACTGCGCAACTTTGCCTCCATTTAACCGACCTCGTATCTCTTCTAGTTTCCGAGATCCCAATGATGAGGCTCGAATTTGGGACACCCTGTACATAAACCAAATGAAACACAATTAAATTGGTATAGTACGTTGCAAAAAACGAATCTTAACAACTTTCTTGACTACTGTGCATAGGGATAAGGAAATATGCATCGTTAAGATCAGTTTTCCCCAAGAATGCGTATTTTGAAATTAAATTTTTTGCCGTCCTATGTAGTCTTCTACTTTGCTAACCGGAGTGGTGTCCTATTGAAAGGGATTTTATAATCCTGTACCCACTCTATTATTGAACTGTTTACCTTTCATTTCTGCCAATTAACGTATAATTCTAGTTCAGACGGTTGGCTAATTAAATTATTGAAAGGGATCGCTAAGGCATTTAGAGATTTAATTTCGATGGTCTGAGGACATTGCAGTTGGCAGCTGGTGGATACTTCTCTATCATACTGTTTGTTTTTTTTTTATCTTTTGGTCCTTTTAATAAGGAATTGTCCCATCTAAAAACTATCTGAGTATGTAGTTCTGGCCTCGCAGGTGTGATTTCGTCGGTTTTTTTTCTTATTAACAAATCTTACTTTGTTCAGGACCATCTGGTGCTTCTGATGTTGGCAAGTCTTGATTCGGATAAGTTATTTGCTCAGCTAGCGTGAGAGGATCTTCTAATGCATCTGCAAATGCAACGATCTATTAGCCTATTTACAGCATCTGCAAATGCTGCAATTTATGTTTTTGAACAGAAAAATAGGTTCATGAATATGTTCACTACCTGCAACTGCAATTTCAGACAGTGGGTACGATCGATTGTATCTGCTAATACAACGAACTATTCACCTTTTTGTTTGCTGCTTAACCCTGGTTATTATATGCTTTCGACTGCATCTGCAAATGCAACGATTTTTTAGCATATTTACAGTATCTGCAAATACTGTAATTTCTGTTTTGAATAGAAACCAAGAGTGTAATAATTCGCTACGTCCAATGCAATGATTTTATGTAAGAGGGTTGCAATAGTATGGTGGTTATTTGTTTTTGTATCTGCAAATACATAGCACCATACCGTTTTATTTTTGTCAGTACATATATCCTTTACATCGGCAAATGTAGGGATATAGTTTGCCTCTAACCACTCCAATATAATACACCTACTGAGGTGGAGGCTGTTGGGGGCCCTTCACATCTGCAAATGTGAAGGCCAATTTTAGTTAAAGATATTCGCATCTGCAAATGCGAATTTGTAAATAGGTATTGATATTATTTATTAACATCTCCTACAAGCAATGTTTACTCCAATTTTTTCCCTCATCGGTCGGCTCATTTCAACAAGAATTGTTTTAAAATAATGCGATCCGGTATACATCGCTTCGACAAAGCCGAACGATAACATTCCGATAAATTTATGACGAGCGGCTAAATCCCAAGCTGCAATCCAAAATACTCGCGCGATGCGACACGAATCCATGTCTACGTCCTAGCAAAATTTCTATTAATTTTTCCTTATTTTTGGTTAGTTTGGGTTATCCTTGGGTTAGTTTTGGTAAGCACTTGGTTAGTTCTTATTGATTAAGCCCCCGTTGCGAGCAAAGCGAACGGAGGGGCATGCAAAGCTATAATAATACCCAACTTGGGTTTTAGTCACTCGTAAATTATGAGTCAGCTTGCCTTTATGGCTGGTTTTTACGGGTTAATTTCGAGAGAAAAGGGCACTCTTCTACTTACTTAAATTTTTTTATTATTTTGAAAATTATTTATTAATACAGTAATAACAATAGTTACAATATACATAGTCCTTATTCCTCTAGACAGTGTTTTTGAACACTGGTATTGAGGATAATTGCATTTTAGTAATAATAACAGTACGATTTCCTATAGACTCTCCAGTATTGTGGCTATGATTATCCTTTGAAATTATTATGATAATATTTGATTTTTGAGTTTTATTTATTATCTTGTAGATAAGTTTATTCTGTTCAAATTTTAATACCTTATGTAATTGCCATACTCTTAAATTTTCATATATAGATCTGCAGTATGAGTCAGTGGATCATAATCAAATATAACTTTTAGTTTTTTGTTTTGCAATATTTGCATCAAATCGAATTGTAGTTTATAGTCCCACATGTGCCCATACGGGGATCAAATATCGAATGTTAACCATTTTTTTCTATTTTTTATATTCCTTTAAATGGTATAAAGGTTTTATTCTATATAAAACATTAATAAATGTGCAGGCCGACTGGTATATATTTCCTTAGTCAGCCTTTTGATTGTGTTATGTAAACACTTTTTGTGATTGAATAGTATTTCTTTGGTAGGATGTACGATTAGACGAGATTACTAGAGATACGAGCTATTCGCTCGTATCGTTAACTGTTGCTTATTACTTATATTCATTTCGATATATTTCAATTCTGAATATGTTATTTGATTTTGTGTAATTGTGGACAGACGACAAATGTAGCAATGTTTTGTCATGCCCTCGTATATAAATAACAGTTTGTTACTAATTTTTGACTGTAACCCGTTCGCACTCTATTTTATTCTAATATAGTTAGTTTTAGAACTTTGAGAGTATTTTCCATTTTAATTTTATTAAGTAAAAAATTAAGGGTTACAAGTGTCATATTTATTCATAATACTACAGTTTAGTATTATACACATTTTGCTTTAATACGAGAGATAGTTTCTGTTTTTATATATTTAAGATAACCAGGTATTCATGTATATTTGAAATTTTGGCATATAATCTTATGTGGAGTCACCCCCTGATTCGCTTCTTCCGATGAATATTGCCCCCTTTTTTCGCCTCCTTTGCGAGCAAGATGTATCACTACACATACACTGTACTTGAAATACGATTTCTAGGCATCTTTCTTCTTAAAACCAAAAGAAAGAACCGATTTAAGGATTCTTGCTTGTCACCGATCGGTACAAAATTGTAATGACGCATCAAGGCGATGAGCTCGAGCGGCTAGCCAGGGTCGGCTGAATCACCATGTTTTTAGATAACTTCTTTAAAAATTGTACCGATTGGGAAAAAGTAGTATACTACAAAGTGTAATGAGGGACGGCGGAGATGCGAAGGATAATAATGTATGAGGAAGAATATTGATTACTAGGAAAGAGTCATTTATTGTTTCACACATTTATTTTATGTACCCACAATTAAATATCGTTAAAAATCAACTGCAACAAAGAGATAATTATTATGTTCTAGAAGTATTTATATGTTTATGGGTTCTCTGTTCGAGACTTTAGTATTTTATAGGATTATAAAAAAAAATTAAACCCCTAATGCAGTTTGGAAAAAACGAAACCTAAAACAATGTAAGCTTCATTTTGGTACATTCATTATTGGAAAAAATATTGCGACAGTCCCAAACACGTATATTCGTATGTGAGAAATATTCCTTAAAGTGACCATAACTATTGTTACTTCTACATGTATCTTTTAAATTAAAGAAATCCCTAGCATTTTCTTATTCTTTCACGATGCAATGAAGGATAATGTTGATTGCTATAAATACAGTGTAATTCAAACTATTTAATAGAGTTTCTTAAAAGTCGATTTTGTAAAAAATAGATATTTTTGTTACTTAAAATTAAGATAACACTAACTGGTGAATCTAAAGGCGCTACCGACCTTGCAATTCAATAGCATTGAAATTAAAGTTGTTCGAATATTTCTTGAATTTCTTAGTGCTTGATATAAGCCTATAAATTATCTCTCTACACCACTGAAGAATCTCAAACTCCTCTGGCGCAAGCCATACTTTATCCATGCGGGGTGTACCCAAAGTAACAATAATTATAACTGCCCGGTGTACGCCAGATAAATGAGCCATGATAAATAATTAATTAATGTTAGTTAATTATAAAGTGTGTCACAAAAAAATCCGGGAGATATTAATATTCACGTTATCGGGCGGCGAGTCGCCTTTGGAGGAAGAGATATGCTTATCTTTCAGCTTACTGAGGCGGGTTTTTATACCGAGAGAATGTCTTAAAATATAACCTAGTTACCAAATTTCCTGCTCAGATTTTTTTGTAGTAATTTATAGTTGACATAATTTGTTCATATTTTGTATTGTTAAATTTTCAAAACACTTTCACCATCATAAAATCGCCACAATTATGCTTTGCTGCGAAACAATTGCCCATACCAAAATAACACATACGACTTCGAAAAAAGAAATAATATAATGCTAAGAATCCTCAGGACTCCGGACTTCTCCAGTTTGTACGGTTTTTTCCTATACTGTACTTTTTAACATTAAACCCCCTTTGATTCCGAATTTTTCTATTAACTAACGCACCCGTTATTTTGGATTTTGATACCTACATATCTACAGAGTCTAACTGTAAAATCAAAGAAGTCAAAATCTGTATCAAAGTAATTTCAGCACATGAGTCGTACATCTGCAGATATCTACAATCCAAATAAACCGTTGTAATTTTCAGTGATATAGTCACTGTGTGCTATGGTGCTTGATGTTTTTAGCTGTACAATATAAATTATTTAGTCTTGTTAAGATCTCAAGTCTGGAGGAACATTTGAGCGTATTATGTGACAGTAATAAGACTTTTTTACGATTGACTTGAATTAGTGCTTTTGAAAGAAGTATTGCCAGGTTAAAGCTTAAAAATATTCTATTGAAATTTCAAACAGGTTCTTAGATTTTCCCTAGATTTGTTCAAGGCCGTGACACATGAGTTGACACACGACCTAGCGAGACGAAAATATGTAACAATATAAGGCTGTTGCTGTTTAGGCGGAAAAAGTTTCACTTCATATATGCTCACATAGTGCATTCAGGATTTTGTTTGAGAGAAATAGGTCCAAAAAATTATATCACAGATGGTTTTTTTTGTGATAATCCAAAATTTCAGTAATAGTGTTTTATGCTTTAAAAATATAAAAATTAATTACATATAGAAAAGTGGGAAAAAAAATCATACAAATGGATGAAATAGGTCCGAAAAATTATACCACAGACCATATTATTTTTGTAATAATCCATACAAACATTTCAATAATATTGTTTTATGTTTTAAAAATATGACAATTGATTACAACTATCTAAAACTAACTGTAGAAAGGTAAGGAGAAAAAAATAATACAAATTATCATTATTATTTGTTAGATTAAAAAAAGAACTGGCAAACAACAAAACAAAACATACCATTATACCATATTTATTTTTATATTAATTATTACAGATTCGGTCGTTACGTTTGGCAACTTTACCAATATTGAATGGAAGGTAGGTGCCGTGTTTTGTTAAAATTTTAGTATGCTAAATATTCGCTAACGTTGGAAAATGCGAAAAAATCCGTTCTACGGTCGCATTAATGCGTGGTTAGCAAGGTACATTACTTACAAATTTACATAAATAGTAGTGTCATTCCCCCTTTTTAATTTGCTCAATTTGTGCCAAACCTCCACAATAATTCTATTTTCGTATTCTGTTAAATCCAGATTCCGTATCTCTCGCCATTCACAATCTAAATCATTTAATGAATCTTCTGACTAAATTTGGAAATAATATTGCTAAGGGAGCAACTGAATGAGGTTTTTTTCATTAATACGGATTTAGGATCAATCATATTACTTTCAGAGGTTCATTTTTAAAATTAAATCGTTTGTATAATTCTTTACACCCCTCAACGAAACGTTCTAAACACAGCGTATCTTAAGATTTAGCAATTCGTTTATTGTTAAATTATGCAGCACTACTAAGCAAGTACTCCTATTTGTATGAAATTACGTGGATCTTTTAAGTCGATGCTTACTAATTCTGTACAACCGGCATAATCTATTTTCAAATAGCAACTAATCATTGTTTTCATAGTTGTTTCAACTCTTTGATAAAGAACATACATTTTACATTTTCTGACTACAATTTTAGTGAGAGATTGGCGAAATGTGGCAAAGCAAAATATAAAAATTCTAAATTCAAATTACAAATTCAAATTCAAATTCAAATTCAAATTTACATTACATGCAAGATACATCAGCCTATACATACGTCAAATAAAATAATAGAAACAATGGTCACATTGCTTGTAAGTAAACATAAATTAGTTCAAAGCCTAAAACATGACCAGTTTCAACAATTTATGATAAAATTCAAAGTTAAACTTATACTAACATTAAAGATTATGAGACATTCACAATAGAATTTCAGTGAAACAGTACAATTAAAATTCAGGCATTTCAAATCTACCATTAGTATAAGAACATCAAGTATAGAAAATTGAATAAAACAAAAGAACTGAATTACTCAGTGGTTTTATAGAATGCTTTCTCAAGCAGATTTTTTTTTATTTCATATTTAAACCTTTTCACGGGCACTTCATTGCAAGGCCATCTGGGTCATTCTGACCCCTCCTCAGCCGATGGTAGGCTGGCACTGGCATTTCTCTATGTCGAGTGTCATAGCTGCGGGCTCCCCATATTAGGGCCAACGAGGGCATGCATAGGATGCACACTATGCATGCCCTCGTTGGCCCTAATATGTACAAGATTTTCAAGGATGTATTGAAAAGGCAATCGGAAATTTTCAAAATCCCTAAAAGCCTGTCGGTAGTCATCTCTGCATCGCAGCCCTGCAAGGATCCGCTTTCCTTTGCAGACCAAAGACTCTCCCAGAGTGAGCAGCATGACCCCATGCCAAAATGGATTACGACATAACTGAATGAAATAGGGCATAATATGCTGTTCTTAGTGTACCCAGAGAGAGCAGTCAGAGAGAGCATGCAGTGCAAACGTAGATCCTCGTAGTCGCTTTGAGAACCTCTCAACCTGAATACCCCATTTAAGGGACAATGTTTTCATAGTTGTTTCAACTCTTTGATAAGGAACATACATTTTACATTTTCTAACTGCATTTTTAGTGAGAGATTGGCGAAATGTGGTAAAGCAAATTCTACAAATTCTAAATTCAAATTTCAAATTCAAATTTATGTTACGTGTAAAATACATCAGAATATACATACGTCAAATCAAATAATAGAAACAATGCTCTCATTTCTTGAGATACTGGTAAAGAACGTTAAAAAATCTAATTGGAAAGCAGTCTGGGCCATTCTGACACCTCCTCAGCCGATGGTAGGCTAGCATTTCTCTTTGTCGAGTGTCATAGCTGTGGACTCCCCCATCCTATACAACCCCTAATTGGCTCTAATGTGTAGAAGATTTTCAAGGATGTATTGAGAAGCCAATGTCAGAATTTCAAGATCCCTAAAAGCCTGTATGCAGTCATCTGTGCATCGCAGCCCTGCAAGAATCCGCACCACCTTCCTTTGCAGATCAAAGACTCTCCCAGAATGAGCAGCATTATCCCATGCCAAAATGGAGTACGACATAACTGAATTAAACAGGGCATAGTATGCTGTATATGCCTTCGTAGTCGTTTTGAGAGCCTCCCAACCTGAACATTCCATTTGAGGGTTGGATCAATATGAGACCCTAAGAATTTTATACACTTAAGTTCCCCATTGACTTTTCGCACATCCCTTAGAGCAAATAGCACCCTCCCAATTTTTTCATCATTTAGTAGCAAATTAGATGCCATGAACTAGGTCTTGGCACTCTTGTGCTCAACCTGCAGCCCCTCCATAGCTTATTCTCTGGATCTTGCTGACATTGACATTGTAGTGCCATAACTCTTACCTGTAGTGGTATAAGGTAGGTTATTAACATAGATTAAGAAAAGTATGGGCCCAGGAATGAGCTTTGTGGAACCCCCAAGTCCATATCCTCTCAGAAGATGACACTCTCCCCACTTTCACATCTTGAGTTCTGTTAGATAGATAAGATTGATAAGAAGAAGTGTTACACTACTATTAGTAAACCTAAAGGATTCGAGGAGGGGCTGATGGTCAACACAGTCGATTGCCTTAGACAGGTCACAAAGTAGGACAGCATTGTACTGAAATTCTCAAATGAATTTGTGATTTTTGAGATAAGATCTAGAAATCCTTGGATAGTGTTTCTACCCCTGCGGAACCCAAACTGACTATCTACAAAGCTTCCCGTGCACTCCAAAAAGGTAACCATTTTTATTGCCATCAAATTCTCAATAATCTTAGACATAGTTGGTAATAATAAGATTGGTCGATAAATGAAAACATCTTCGCGGTCGCCATGTTTATATATTAGTACCACTCTGTGTTAGTACTAAAATAGTCTTCTTTAGACGGTCTGTAAACACCCTTTCTTGAAGACATAACTAAAGGAATAATTATTAGATCTTTTATAGGTTTTATTAGTTTTATGCTTAACCCAAAGGTATCTTTACTACACTAATTTTGCTTTTGATTAATAAACTGATTCATTTGGCAGTATCATGTTTTCAAAATGGCTAAAAGGATTTTGATAGTTTGTGGTAAGTATGCTGTATAAGAGTTTTTGCAACATTACTAAAGTAATCATTGAATGATTAAGAAGAGATGCTCACATTAGGTGTTTCATGTGGTTTTGTTGATAATGCTCCATATAGCCTTTTGACCATTATTTGAAGTGCTAATGATGCTGTCATTTGAGTTTAATTTTTCTGTTTTACTGCCTGCTAACTTCACCTCATATTCCTTCGCCTTAGATGATCATTAAACCATGGAATAATTCCTGGTTGGTTTTGTTTAGATGAATAACTTTTCTGTGGGAAAGTCTGCATATAAGACCTTTCTAACATGGCAATGAACATATCAAATTTTACATTAATATTTACGCTTCTGTCATTAATAAATGCAAATGACCCCTGTTCAATTGTATTATAAAACTTAAATAAACCCATTTGTGCGGTTGGTCTACAAGCTTTGGTTTCTGTTTCGGAGTTATCACATTCTGCCAAAGGATTTGTGAAAGAAATTATTTCCGTTTTATGATCAGAGATGTTTATATCAATATTTTCAATTTTCAAGTCAATAGGAGAAATAACAATACATGATTTAATAGTAAATACATACAAAACAAAAATCAACAAAGAAAAAAATATTGACAGAGATGCACTCATAAACAAATTAAGGAAAAGGTTTAAAACACTCTACAACATTGACACATGTGCAAATTTTTCAGGTAACCGCTTATACATATTAATGTTTGATTTAGATAACCCTAACGAGATAGCTCCAACAGAACCAACTACAGGAAAACAAGTAAATGTCTCAAACACTTAATATATTATATGCAAACTTAAACAGCTACATGCCTAAAAACCATATAATAAATTACACAATTTAGGAACGTAAAATAAATTGCACGATGTTTGTAGAGACAAAAATTAAAGCCGACAGCAACACAAACTATAGAAACTGGAACACCATACAACGAAATGGACATATAGTTAACTTAAATGTCAGAAGAGGTAGTTTGGTCCAAATAGATCCTAAATTTAGAATGCGCAAAGGAAATCCGCTGGCAATTAATAACGTTCTTAATGAAGCCACCCATTTTGCAGTTCCGTTTTTAGATGATTATCTACATCTTTTTCTGTGCTATATTCACCCAACTGCCCTACTTGATGAAACAATTTTCACAAAAGCAGCATTATACAAATACTCCATCATTGTGGGAGACTTCAACGTTAATAAGGTAAAACTAAAACAAATTAAGACTTTTTTGGATAACTCAACTTTTAAGAAGGCAGTTACACCACCTACATTCATAATGAGCAATAATCCTGATTCAACCCCTGATCTGATTTTATACACGGAAAATTTGGATAATAACATTATAAGTATCCAGACTGTTACAGACATTGGATCAGATCACCTGGGTTTTGAAATAGTAATAGATCTCAAAAAAACAATTTTAGACGAACAACTTTACAAGATTAATACCAATAAGTGCAACACAACAAATTTGAATCAAAAACTTAGTGCATTTTTACTGAAAAACAGAAACACATCAATTTCAGAAACATTTATTGAAGATTTTAATGATATGCTATCAAAAACAGTTTTAGAAGAGTCACCAAAAACAAAAATTACACATTACATCTACGAATTACCCCCTTATATTATAAGACTCATAAAAACAAAAAGAAAAATGTACAGAGAATATTTAGAAAATAAAAATCCACAATTTAAAAGACATCTAAATGAGTTTAATAAGAACATTCAGAATATGATTAAACAGTATCGAGAAAGCAAATGGATTGCAACCTGCAATGACATAAATCAACAGGACGGAAAAAACTACTGGCACCAGATAAATAGAGTAACTAAATACAAACCACGAACTACGATACCCACATTAAAAGTTAATGGACAAGACATAACGGATGACAAGAAAAAAACTGATGTTTTTGCAGATTATTTTCGCCAAGCTTATACCTTTGACGATGACCAACATTATAGTGAAGAAAACCTTCTAAGCGTGACAAGGTGGGTCGAGTTGTTTTTCGAAACTAGAAGAGAAGAAGAAGTCGAAGAAATAGATGAAGCCACATATTTTAGAATAATTAGCTTAGGTAAATCAGCATCACCAGGGTATGACTATGTCACAAAAAATAATTAAGATCTCTTGAACATAATACCCACCTGAAAATTATAGAAATATTTAACTTTTGTCTTAAGCAACAAATATTTCCATCAATCTGGAAAAAGGGACAAATAATAACTATCCCCAAACCCAACTCAGACCATTCCCAAGTAAATAATTTTCGACCAATTAAACTTTTACCAGTGCTCGGCAAGACCTTGGAAATCATTATAAAAGAACGACTACAATAACATTTAGGAGAATACATTCCAATATATCAGTTTGGATTCAAACAAAAACGTTCCACCACACTACCAGTTTCAATTCTGGCGTCAAATGTTCAAACAAGCAGGTCATCGAAGTGCCACGGTTTTTTTGGACATAAACAAAGCATTCGACAGTGTATGGCACTCTGGATTGCTTCTTAAACTTTGGAAACTTGATTGTCCACACTACCTGATAGTATTAATTAATAACTACCTACAAGAACGACAACTTCAAATAAAGATCCATAAAAACTTGTCGGGATGTTTTATGCCTTATCAGGGGGTACCTCAGGGCTCCCCGCTATTCCCCCTTCTCTATAATATTTACTGCCATGACATATACAACTATTTCCAAGATGACTCTAAGTTTTTTGATCCCAAATCATATATCCTCCAATTTGCTGACGACACTGCTCTTGTTACTCACAATTCAAACATCACATCCACGTTAAATTCCAATTCTAAGCTTCTAATGGATAAAACTGTAACCTGGTTTAACCAATGGCGATTGAAACCTAACCCCATAAAATCTCAGTTCTTAATTTTCAACCACCACATTAAACCAAATTCTCCACCCATTATTATCAATAATCATGCCATAAAACCACAGCCATCAGCCAAATATTTGGGAATCAATATCGACCAAAAACTTAATTTTAACTACCACACACAAGAACAATCAAAACCAAATGCGTAACAAGAGGAAAACACTTTCGAAGTCTTACCTATAAACAACAGGGAATATCACTGAAAACTGCAGCCCATATATACCAGTCAATATGTCGACCCATTCTAGAATACTGCCATCCTATCTACTACTGTCGACCACCAGCAATTAAACATCTAAAAGTAGCCGAAACAGCAACTCTACGGACCATTACCAAGATGCGTCACCCACAAAATCCGTTATATAATCCATCTAACCAACTACTCTACGAGCTGACAAAAGTAGAACCAATAACAACCAGACTTAGAGACTTGAGTACCAAATTTGCCAGCCAAGAATCTAATATACAGGTCCTGCATGCACTATGCAACAAAGAAATATCTCCAAACAGAAGTAGAGTCTATCCAGAAACATCATTATATCAATCCATCATACATCTGCAACAGTAAATCATCACATATTACACAACCAAAACTGAAAATATCCAATCCTGTAAATAGTATGTTTATTTATATTTCTCACTTTTTTTTCCAATTGTAAATAATATATAAAATTGTATGTAAAAGGCTGAAGGACTTCGGTCAATGGTCCTTTGATATTTATGTCAATAAAGAAC
The DNA here is from genome assembly GCA_016904865.1 of Pissodes strobi. Lineage (NCBI taxonomy): Eukaryota > Metazoa > Arthropoda > Insecta > Coleoptera > Curculionidae > Pissodes > Pissodes strobi. Next base: position 2,568 of record JAEQML010064596.1, on the reverse strand, counting down.
GTTATAAATAAATAAATAGGAGAAAAGTTTGAGCCTTGTAGGCTCAAATATTGTTTGTTCAAATCCAGACGCCCAAGTAAATCACAAAGCAAATTTGTGTCTCTATTAGGCTCATCAAAAAGTACACTGAAATCCCCAGCCACGAGAACCCGCTGATTTTTCCCGAGTCTTTTTTTTTTTTTTGGCAGTGGCACACACACTAAAGGTAGATCCTATGGCGCTCGGCGAGCGGTGTGTGTGCGAAGATGTTGATTGACACGGTTCTTGAATATTTGTAGGTTGTAATTAGTGGGAAACAGATGTCCTGGAAGTGAGTTCCACAGTGATGCAGTGCGCCAGACAAAGGAGTTCTGGTAAAGCGATGTTCTAGGTGTTTCTAGTTGTACGACGAACTGGTGCGCTCCTGCCGTCTGTCGGGACTGCCTGACAGGAGTTGCCAGGGGCGGGATTATGTGGGCCAAATCCTGGGAACATCTGCCGTGAAAGTATCTGTAAAACAGAGACATCTCGGCCACATGTCTGCGATGTTCCAGACTATCCAGATTCCGGGTCAACTCCGGATCGCCGACGAGACGCACAGCCCTCTTTGCTTTGGTGCGGCACCCCAGATATGTGAGCAATATTCTAAGCACGGTCTTATTTGCTCTTTGTACAGCAAGAGCAACTGCTGCGGTGTATAGAGTTTTTTGTTGCGAGCTTCTGGGAGGCTGATTTTGCGATGTTAGCAACATGGTCATGCCATGACATATTGCTGTTGACCGAGACACCCAGCAGTCCGATTGACGAGGATGAAGGAATGGTCGATCCTGCCATAATGATGTCAGGGCCCGCTGTATTGGCCCTCTTAGTAAACGTTGCTGCTTGGGTCTTTGCTGCATTGAACTGGACCAAATTTCGGTCGCCCCAAGTTAATAGGAGATCCTCCATCGCTGCCAAAAAGGTATCAAAATGGCCTATAGAAACAAAATGAATCAAGATTTTATGTACATCGATTTGACTAAATACATGAGATTCATTCCAAAATGGAATGAAAATAAGCCAGTATCACTTACCACTAATTATAGCTATATTGAACCTTTGCATCAAATCAATAGTTACTCGCCCTAAGATAAAAAACGAATTTAGACTCCCATTCCTAAACTTATGCAAGAGTTAAATTCGCACATGGTCAGTATGCATATGATGGATAAACAACTATCCTAAGATTCAAAAGTCGTTCCAGAAAATGGTGGCGGCATTTACTTACACAAATGTTAGATATAACGATTGTATCCGCTTGGATACTTCACCAGATTACCAATCCTAACGAAAAGAATTCACTTTTGAATGTGCGTAGGAAAATTGTGGAAGTTCATTTTTCCAAAAGAGCACCTTCAGCTCCTAAAAGACCCGGTCCACAAAAGTTTAAACTTCTAGAAGGAAGAGTGATTGTGGATGATTCGATCAAATTGGTCGTTTTGCTGTTCCAATAAAAAGTCAACGAAGATTAGTTTTGTTTTTTTCTCATGGAAGGGAGATTCTATGACACTTGACGAGCGGTGTATGTGCGTAGATGTCGAGTGACACGGTTTTTAAATGACTGCAGGTGTCCTGGAAGCATACGGATCGTGTCATAATTCTCGTCCTAATGTCTTAATAGCTACCATTAAATGTATATTGCATAATATACTTTTAGCACAAACAATATAGCTACGCAAAGCTATATTGTTTGTGCTTTTAGTCAGTGTTTTGTTAGTATCAGATATCTTTTTTTTTCTATCATGCATGACTGACAATTCTTGTAATAGTTTCTTCTTTATGCATATATCCTTCGATCCGTTAATTCTCCTTTCCAGTGTTTTGAGCTCCTTAAACGGATTTTGCAGTATTAACAGTAGTAAATTAATGTGAATTGTTGTTAACTAATTATATATATATTTGGTATATTCCAGATTAGCTCGACATCGGCTGTTATCCATCATCGCAAATAAGGGAATAAAAGGAAGAAAACGTGAACACGCATGTTGAAAAACCTGTCCTGATAAATATATCTTGAATCAACAGAATTTCAGAATAAATACAACTTGCTCATCATCTTGGCCAAATACTCAGTACCGTCACCTAGGGTAATTTTGTTCCTTGGTACGGTCTTTTACGATTATTCTATCACCTGCGCCAATGCCCAATCACGAAAATAACAATAAAACAAGTCCGTTTAATTTACAATTACGCAGTAAAATAATTTTCCAGTCTATATTTTTCTTATCTCCTTACGAATCTGCTATGACTTTTATTATTTGGCTGCAGGCTAGCAGGCCTGTTATATTAGATTTAATTGCTTCGGTACGACCTGGCTGCGGATAGTACCCATCTTTTGCGTGGAAAATGTTCATATAAAATGCGGTACTTTACCGTGAAATTATAAAATTAACGTTTGGCTAGAAGGGACGTTAGGCACGACCGTTCAACTAGGAAATATGAGCAAAATGGGCGGCAATCGGGCTTTAAGGCACGAGTTTTTCTGATGTATATAATACCCTTGTATAGAGCAATTAGAGATATTTGCGTCACATTTTCCTAGCTGTCATA
>JAEQML010064595.1:0-21891 GCA_016904865.1 Pissodes strobi | reverse complement strand
TTGGTCTGAATGATATATTATAAGGGGAGAAAGTGTTCTTTGACTATCAGTAGCGTGTCGTGGGTCGAAGGGCGAAGGGGGCAAACGGGGAAAAGGGCGCCGCCGGAAAAATTTCGGGGTGCCACGCCCAATTTTCGCCCAAAAGTCATTAAAATCGTTAAAAAACAAAAAGGTCGTGGGGTGACCAATATATTAAATATTCAAGAATCAGGCGAATAGGGAAACTAATAAAAAACATAAACATGACGATGAATGTTATTTACATTAAATCAAACAAAGGATTCAATAATTAAAAATTCTAATTATGTAATTGTAATAAGTATATAGTTATTTCGTTTTTAAATAAAAATATATAAAATATTTCAATATTTACCTACTTATTTTTAATAATTAACAGCACCCTTTATCGCTTGACCGCACTGATCTATACAAATGGATCAGCATAATGCATGTGTCATCTGAAGAGAAATTGATTACGCGTGGGCGAAAAAATGTGTTTGTGCGCACGATTCCCAGTCATAATTTTTGATACCTCGGCATTACTGATCAAGCGCAATAACACTCAATCCGTCAGTCAAGTGTCGAAACCGCCAGCTGTTCAGCCATGCGGTCGATTACTGTTGATTTTCCAGGCCCGTACCGAGCTCGTAGTTTCGTAAAGTAGAATCGAATTAGTATCGATTAACGGTAAACCGGGCAAACGTAATCTACGGCCTACCCCCAAGCTACGCCATTCGCTATTTGTTTTTGTTCCGTTGAGATGTGGTTTGGTTAGTTTAGTTTGCTTTGAAAGCCTTCCAAGTGAGTAAGGAGTGAGACTGCTTTTTAGCTTATTGATTGAGTGATCAATTACTGATCATTACATTATGAGTATGCATACTTGTAGATATGGTTAATCTTTGTCGAAGCAAAGGCGCTATCCCGGGAATCTCCTATTTTCAGTATGTATTAATAGTATAGGTATTAGTATTATTAAGGCGTAAACATCTAAAATATCTCTAAATAACCCTGCAATAAGCTGTATGACGTGATTTTCTAGTAGGGTTGATATCATGATAAGAGTTTTAAGATCCTTTACAGGCCTAGGCCACTATGTGAAAATCGGCCTCTCCTATTGGTCGATCTATCTAGAAACGATCCGCCTACAAAATAACAGCTGATCAGTTAACCTCGTGTTTTTAAGAAGCGTCTAGAGATCAGGCGTAATTTTCGATGCGGCGAAACAAATCCACGTCTAAACTTCTGCCTACAAAATACCAGTTGATCAGTTAGCCAGATTTCAGTTTAAAGTGCACTTGTGAATGAGAGGCGCGTGATTGGCTAGGTACGTGAGGTGACGCATGTCTCCGCGCTGCACCCAGTTGTTTGCAAGTCAGCAGATGGTCTAGGGGTCTGTATGGTTGGCCTTCATTTCGGCGATCCGGGTTCATATCCCGTCGGTTTTGATTTTTTAAAAGTAAACAGTTTTTTCTTGATTTTTGGGTTTTTCTTGGGTATTGCTTGGGTTATTAGCACTTGGTTAGTTTCCTTTTCTTGAGCCCCGGAGCGAACGAAGCGTGCGGAGGGCCATATACTTGCCAATTGCAGGTCTTTAAATCCCATGCATTCACAAGTGCACTACGAACTGAAATATCGCAATCAGTTAACCTCATATTTTAAGAAGCGTCTATCAAGTGTAATTTTCGATGCGGCGAAACGAATCCATGTATCTACGTTCTAGCAAAACTTCTACAACGCCTCGTTGGTGTAGTAGGCAGAGTGCTTGCCTGTCATTCCTGCGCTGCGGGTTCGATTCCCGTCGGTCGCGACAGATGTTTTGTTTATTGTTTTCTATTAACTTACCTTCTTTTCTTAATTTTCTGTTAGTTTGGGTTAGTTTTGGTTAGCACTTGGTTAGTTATTGTTGATTGAGCCCCGTAGCGAGCGAAGCGAGCGGAGGGTCATGCAAAGCCATAATAATACCTATTATTCGTTTCGCTGCATCGAAAATTACGCCTGATCTCTAGACGCTTGTGTATTTTATTCTGTTTTGTCTGGTATTTGCTTTTAAGGCGCCAAAAGAACCCAATGAACACATATATATTCATCCATGGTATTTATATATGATTTGCTCAAATGATTTAGGCAATATATGGCGCAAACTTAGTTTTTCATTGAGATTTTTACCAAATAACAATGTTTGTGCAAGTGATTGATGAGAGTTGTCTTCCAAGTGAATTTAGTAATGTACTATGTACTGAAGAAGTTTTGATACAAAAATCAAAATTATTATACCAAAATAAATTTATAAGTACGGACCTGCTCACGTTCTCGAATTACAATAAGCATTGTTACAGTGCGCAAACGCAATCATCCCGAGATTTGCTAGAGTTTGTTTACATTTTGACGTCGTAAATTAGCCATTTCGGTGAAGGGTTATTGCTTATCCATTGTATAGATCAGTGCTTGACCGTCTGTTATTAAATATATAAATAATTTATTAATTACATAAATCCAAAAAACGACAAACGCAACTAACAACCGAATACGGAACTAATTGACTAACCCAAAATACCCAAATAAAATACATTCTTTATCCGCCCGTCCGTATTACCACGTTAATGAATAATAATGAGATTATTTAGGTTTTTCAGAAAAATAATTTTTAAAACCTGACAAAAAACTGCCGAATTTTTTTAACGCAAAATTAATTTACACATCAAGTTCTGGGAAGGGGGTGGCAATTACCCCCTCTACTCACCCCACCCCCCGTGTTTACGCCTTTCATGGCAGCGTGAAGCGCTGGAGGAGAAAAATTTCGGCGGGTGCCAGATGCCACACCCAAAAACATTTATTTGACCCTCTATATTATAATAGTTTTTGACTAATTTTGACTCATTCTTTCGACTGATGAAGTAAGATTTTCGAATTTTATTAAATTATTACGAATTTAATATTAAATAATTTTGTACACTACCTATTATAACGAATATTGCCAATATTATTTTCTAGAAGAGTGAGAAGGGACAAGGGACATTACATTACAAAAAATAAATAATTATGTATTATTTATTTACAAAAAATAGTGCATTAAATAAAAACTGGAACATGTAATATGATACATACAAAAAATAATTATAGCGCCAACCGTCTGGTTTTTACAGATTTGAGATAATTAAATTAATTCGTGAAGCATGGGGCGCCCGGTCACCTAGAGGCAGAAGGGCGGAGGGGGCATTCGCCCCCTTTGGCCCCCTATACGACACGCCACTGTTGACTATAAGAACTACTCAAGGTTGTTCATTCTTTCCTCTCTAAATTAAACAGTTTAGATTCCGCTGTATTTAATTCAGACGCGTTCGATAGTTAAAGCATTAGCCAGATTAGCCTTTCTTATGCAGAAAAGTTTTTTTTTATAGTGATAATTACATTGCACTTAAATCATGATCTTGCTTTAGATACCTTTCAAGTGATTTTGAGCTCTTAAAATTATTTACATTTCAGTAATGACTACCTCAACTCCAGAAAAGCAGGACGGTTTGAAAGTTCTAAATGAAGCCATCGAAGTTATAAAGAAAACAATCGCAGAACTAGGTGGCGTTTTCAATATCCAAATGGCTGTATGTATCTTTGCATTTTAGGTTTTGTCCATTAATTACTAATATTTTAATGTGTGCATATTATTTTACATATTTATTGAAGCCATAATTTTTGATATAATAAATATTATGGTTTGACAATTTTAGCCTAAAGTAGTAACTGCCACAGATGAGGCTGACCTGGCCAAACAGATGGAAAGAGCTGAACTCGAAAACACTGAGGTCGCTGGCGACGATGATGAAGAAGAGGACGACGGTCAGGTGAGATTTTTTTCGATTCCGCTAAATAACATCTTGATTTTTTAAATTTATCTCTTATGTGTTACATATCTTTACAGCAGTGGATATTGTTGCTGTTCTTTGTATATAAATAACTGCTATTGCAAAAATTGATGTCATATCAACAGCATTCATTGTAATATGATTATCGTCAATTATTCTTCTAATATCCCTATCAATTGTGATCTTGGCAATGTTGCGGAAGAATACCTAATTGCATCATGCATTGTATTCTCTTCTTGAGGTATCACAAGTTTTTTCCTTGTGCTTCTTTGCATAATGCAGCTGGAATATGGATTTTATTATTTTGATGACAGACTGAGTCACTGCTGAAGAATCGAGATCTTGGGCCAATAAATTAAGATAATATGCTAAACCCATACCAGAATATATTTCTCATTCATACAATTACTGCTTATTATGTGCACTTTTGCAGCATTCATTGTCTGTCGCAAAACTGCTTTAACTTGAAAATTTTCTGCAAGTTTCGATGCAGTATCCTCTAAAATTTGAAGCAGTGTGAGAATTAATTAACGCCGGTAATCTATACAGTTCACCGAAATAGAATCACTAATTTAAGTTACAATAATGCAATAAACAATTGGTTCATTATGTATATTGGTCCAACCATCTAGTGACATACCTACGGTTCGGTTTTTCTCGACATTCTTCTTGTACTTCTCTGTACACAGTATCTAAAATAAAGCCTCCAATTCGGTAGTCAGAAGATCCCTTATGCCGTGTGTGCAATATAGAGCCTATTTTTTTAAAAAGATTCTTGACGATTGACATGATTAAGCGGCGTATTGCAATATTTTTTAGAATACGTCGTTTTATTATTATCTAATGCTACTGCTAACTATCCTAAATTTTACATAATAATATAAAAATTTTTCATTTTTTAATCGGATTTTACACTAAAATTTTTATTAGTTTGTAGTAATAACATTTTATCCTTTGTTGAGCTCCATCATGCCAAACCCTGTCAAATGCCTTCGAATTATCCAACGCAATCGATAGAGACTCCATATATAAGTGACATAGGCCAATAGATCTCTTGTCAATCTCTCTTTGCGAAAGCCATATTGATTATTCTGTTGTTGTCGAGTTACTTGAGTAGTTGCTGATGGACTACACGTTCCATGACTTTGGAGATTATGATAAGCAAGGCAATTGGGCGATAGTTTGAGGGCGTGGTTTTCTTGCCTTATTTTGGAACAGGTTGCACTCGAGCGACTCTCCAAGAAGATGGATATATTCCTTTTCGGTAAGACAGAGAAAAGGTCTGGAAAAAACGGGTGTTGGTTCGTTGGCACAGTTCTTTAACACGATGGCAGGTATTTCCTCCTTCTGAGGCCTTCTCACGATGGTAGGTATTTCCTCCTCCTGAGGTCTTCTGCGTATCTAGTTCTATAAGAATTTTACGAATATCACGGTGATGAAACTTGATTTCTGCCATGGTACTGTTGATGTTCAATATGGTGGGTAGAGCCTTGCCTTGGGGGACGACTAAGGTAGAGTGCGATGAAAACATTTTGCGAGCATGTTTGCTTTTTCCTTAGCTGTAGTCGCCGTGATGCCACGTTCGTCTGTCAAAGGTGAGAGAGACGTTTTTGTAAAGTTATTACTTACTGCCTTTGCTACCGACCAGAAATTTCTGGAACCACCGGGGCATTGCAAAAGTTTATTCCTGATCCTTTGATTGTATTTGTCTTTAGTTTCGTCGATCACTCGTTGGCATTCGTTTCTCGCTTCGACAAAATAATTGCAATTTTCAGCGGTCTGATTTTGCTGCCAGTATTTGTAGGCTTGCTGTTTCTTAGCCACAGCTCTTTCGCATCTTCTGCCGAACTATGGTTTTCCTTTTTACGGTAACTTGATGGAATTTGGGATGTATGCTTCCATTCCTGAGGAGATTACTTGCGTAATCTCTTCGTAGCAGACTTAAGGGTCATCAGTGTCAAAGCAGACGTCGTGCCAAGGAAAATCTAGGTAGAACTCCCTTACATCGTCCCACTTGCAGAATTGTGTCTTGTGTTATTTCGATATTTACTTTTCTTTAACTTATAAAGTGGTCGTTCTGTACTTTTTTGCTTGTTTGATAAGGCTATCAATTCTTGTTTTTGTTATTTCAAATTCTGTGTCGTCTTTCTATGATTTGATAGTTCTGGTCGCTATGTAATTTCTTAAAAAATTATCAAATCGCCCCTGTTTCTTTTTGCTGACTTAATGAAAAATATGTCAGGGTTTCTTGCAATAATCCTGCATTGATCCTTTTTCGCTATTTTTTAGTTTAAGCGTAAGTTGAAAGGCGTCCTTTGAAAATATTGCTACCACTTTATGTATGTACTTCTTTAGACAGTAGCAAGACATTATATTGTGTCCTGCAATGATAGCTGACTCTATTCCGTCCTTATGGGCCCATGCTTAAAATATTTTGCACGTTCGAATGAGGGATAATCAGTGTAAGCTTAGTGCATTTATCTCATATAGATTTGGAAGCTGTTTGAAGAGTCATATTTTGGCTGTTTCTTTTTTCCCAGCATTACTTTTTCCATATCCAAATTATTTTGCACGTTGAAATGGCGGATAATCAGTCTATGCTTAATGCAATTACTTGGCATAGATCAGCACTTTAAAGAGACGCATATGTTCCTTGGCACAGCTACTTCGTTCTTCTGAGCATTGCGTTATCTGTTTGGGTGTTCTGGTTTTTCGGCTGTTTTTTGTGTTTAGTTTTGGGTCGTTACACTTTGCTTAATTTCAATCCTGGTTGAGGGCTTCTTTGTTTTTGGATAGGCTTCTACAATTGTAACCTTGCTTTCTTCCTATTTAGTATGTTTTGTGCCTGTATTCAAATAATTCAAACAGTTGCTGCATCTGTATTCGCTAGCTTGTTGCAATCTCTGATTTTTGCTGGTTATGATATGTACAGAGAGAAATTAATAACTAAAGTGAGAGAGCCGTATGTACTTATTCTTTGCGGACCCTGTTACGGTGGCGCCACTGTGGGCATCTAAAACAAACTATCTGCGCACGGTCGATAAAGTCGGCATTTATACCCACATCGCATGATCGGTATAGTAGGTCACATTTAGACCACCCATGGAAAATATTTAAACTTTTTAAATTTATTGAGCAGGTGAAAATAAAATAAGACAATTTAAACCAAAAGAACGATAACTTATTCATCTTTACATTTTAACAACAGGAATAAACTCTTACATCAAAAAGTTAACTTTGTAGATAGAAAAAATAGCCTACTATAGGGACTTTAATTTATAAGTGAAACCATTAACAAATAATATAAAAAATACATATTCTTTATAGGCAAAAACAGAAATTAAACTCTTGCACACTTAATCTAAAAGCTAACTATTTATATAGATAATAGTACATAAATAAGTTGGCCAACCTTTGCCTGCCTAACTTAAACACTAAATACGGGGAAAAATAGCCAATGTTAACATGGGAACTATAATTTATAAGTTGAACCACTAACAAATAAATAATATAAAATAATACATACTTAATATCTTTATATTGCGAAACATAAGAAAATAAAATTCTTAATAATTTTTATAATAATTTTAATATTTATACTCGAGCTACCCTTTTATTTTAAATACTCTCGTACCGTAACAATCCATCTACAGTTAATCCCAGAAGAGAATAATTATTATTACAAATAGGTGTGTACTTTCATGGTTTTCATGCAACTTGGTCAAAAAATGTTTCATTATTTTTTAGAAATAATTATTTGTTGGAAATAATATACCATTATTTAAATGTGTATTAATCCTACCTTAAGATAAATAAACTTAGCCTTCCAATACTAATGTGAATCCTGACAGCCGGCTTCCAATTTTTCGACCGATGTACGGCCACGGATGCACCGATGACTCAGCAGATGGACATCTTAACCACTTGAACGACACTGCTTTACTTTTGCAGTACACCTTGCTCTTTATTTTTGGGGTGAAATGCCTGTTTATTAACAAACACAAAACTCAAAACTCAAAACTACATGCAAACACATTATATAAATGATGTACAGGGTGTCCCAAATTCGAGCCTCATCATTGGGATCTCGGAAACTAGAAGAGGTACGAGGTTGGTTAAATGGAGGCAAAGTTGCGCAGTTTGATGCTGGTCAAAATGCCGCCTTACAAGTTTGAAAATTCCGAATGCTTCCGAAGGTTTTTGAAAAAAAACGAATATTCGCGATTTTGTTTTAATTTGTTTATGATTCTATTTGAATAGATATAACAAAATAAATTTCACATTTTCATTGCTACTTTTTCTGTTCTTCAATATGGTGTTATCAGATTTTCCAACCGACGTTTCGTCTTTGAGCTGCCATCATCAACTTTGTTTTTTTTTATACGGCACTGGATTTTTTATTACGGATTTTAAGAGCCTCTAAGATTCCAAAACCAATGATGTATCGCACTTATTCGAAAAATTCATATTAGCGGCATTTTCCATAAGAACTCATGTGTTAGAGAGAGACAGAAAATATATTTTTAAAAGAATTAAAAGCAAGAACTTATTTTTACGCATTAACGCTTTGCATAAAGAAAGCTTAAACACTAACATAAGAAGTTATTAATAAATAATATAATTATTAAAGTGCCAACCCTCAAACCATAGGCTCTAGGCTAGGCTATAATTTTAACAATTTACCCAAGTAAATAGTTGTGTGGGATTAGATTTGGAACATATAATAATTTTCACATTTTCATTGTTGTATCGCATTTTTTTGAATAAATCATTTTAATGATTTCCTGGTAAGATCTTACCAAAAATCTGTTTTCTGTCTCTCTCTAACACATCAGTTCTTATGAAAAATGCCATTAATATGAATTTTTCGATTAAGTGCGATACATCATTGATTCTGGGACCTTAAAAGCTCTTAAAGTCCGTAATAAAAAATCCAGGGCCGTATTTAAAAAAACAAAGTTGATGATGGCAGCTCAAAGACGAAACGTCGGTTTGAAAATCTGATAACACCATCTTGTAGAAAAGAAAAAGTAACAATGAGAATGTGAAATTTATTTTGTTATATCTATTCAAATAAAGTCATAAAAAAATAAAAATTAAATCGCGAATATTCGGTTTTTACCAAAAATCTTCGGAAGCGTTCGGAATTTTTAAACTTGTAAGGTAGCATTTTGATCAGCATCAAATTGCGCAACGTTGCCTCCGATCTCGTGTCTCTTCTAGTTCCCGAGATCCCAATGATGAGGCTCGAATTTGGGACATACAATTCTACCGTAATGAACATCCATTAGATTGCAATAGTGCACGCAGAAACTCGGAACCTGAGATTAGAACAAAAAATGTTTGTATTAGTAGAATTCTGTGTTGTTCTCAAAACTTGTTTCCGTTTGATGAATATCCACTACTATCCTTACATTTCTTACAAAATCTCGATAAATACTACCTATATACGAAGCAATCGATTCTAAACACTACAAACTACAACTGACCCAAACTACACAAAAGTTGTCTCTTGTGCTCTTTACTAGGATAATACGCTTCGGTGAGAAAATTCCAAAACTGTTTTTTGTACGCTTCCATAGTTTGTAAAAGTTAAAACGTTTACAAATATTACAAAAAACGATTATATCGACGACGATGCCCTGAAAAGTGTATTTGTCGTTCTATATTATATAGTTGTTTCTATATTTTAGGTCTACAGTGAAGGCGAAGAAGGACAAGAAAACGGTAAAGACGGAGGTAACACCGACGACGAGGACTAAGGTGGAGATCCTCGCACACCAATTTTGCTGTTTTATAAAAGCGAATTTAATTCTAAGCAATTTTTGAACGTTTCATCTAAGTATCTGATTGTTTTACAACTAACTTTAATTGAATACTAAGTTAAGTACGTTTTTAACTTAATACTTTTATATTTCCAAAATATCCGCGATGGTTTCATATTTTAGGACAATGAAATATCTATATAAAAATTGTGTTTATATTATTCTACGCCAAAGATTTAAGACACTTCTGAACAGCGTGCTGCCCGTCATTCGTATACAATGATGAATTGCCCTGGGCTTGCTCAGGAGCATAAGTATGTAGCTCTTGAACGTACTTAAATGGACTAAACTGCAAGATATAAATGGTGTAGCAAGGAAAAATCGGTATTTTGATTAGTACACAAGATATCAAGATGCGGTTTTCGTTTGGTCAGTCCGCAAGGCTTATTTATGCAAATGATATATACAGCCCTTTATTTTTAAAAAGTTTGTTAGCTGCATGAATTTTCAAACTTAATTTCAGTTTTTCTTTTTCCTCACCAGAATCATCGTTGACAAAATACAAACAACAATTTCAGGAGATTTTCGAAAATTTCGACATTTTTAGATAAGTAGTCTTATATGAGACAAACATTACCTAATTTATAATCAATAGTTATGATGTCAAAAAGTCAAAAATAGCAACAGGAACTACTCAATCAATACTCTGTATTGTAATCACTTTAAGATCTCGGCTTTTCTTAAGTTTTGGCTCAGCCGAGCGGGGAGTCATTGTTTAATAGTTATTTATCCAAATAGGGAATGCAAGTTGATTGCTTTATCGAGTCCACTGCTTGCTTAAGTTTAATCCTCTGTGGCCTGACTTGTCAGCCTGAGGGGATGAGGGTGGACTCGCCATTGCTTTCCTGTTATCTAAGGTAAATGCTTGATAACAGTAAACACGTGATGTATGCCAGCAAGATGGTGAATAATAAATCAAGGCTACTACTACTACTACTACTACCACTACTACTAGATTTAATATCGACGGCTATTGATCGATTTTTAATTTAAGAACTTGTTTTTAATTACTCTCTTGCGAAAATATTTAATTATTTGCCACCATTATGATCTAGGACAATAACGGATATTTGACACAAAGTCCCAAGCCTACCAAATAATGTTGCAAAGTTTCCAAGCAAAGGCGACTTATTTGAAATAATTAATAGACAACTTTTATTGCCTTCGCGCCTTAATAGACTAACGGCTCATGACAGTTTTTTCGGCATGATCGATTACTGTGGGGCATACGAGTTTTTTGTCTTTCATTGATCGAGTATTAATGCGTGATGTCAAAATTGGAGCTCTCTTTCGTGCAGAAACATTCGGAATGTTGATGCGAATGTGTATTAAAAAGTTGCGATTTAACATGATTGTTTACCGTCGGCTTTAAACTGCTTTAGACGATAGTTTTGTAATGAAATTGATCAGTTGGGCGTCAATTTGTAATGATAATTAGTTGATTAAATGCATGAGACTCGTTTTTATTTTCCTTAGGGCGTGGGTTGTCTCTTTTATTAGCTGAAATTTGTTTGGGCGCCAGAGTTCCTAGAGACAATGCGAACTGAATATGAATACTTAGATATAAATAAATATAAACATAAGAATATCAGAAATTTGCCCTTATAATTCGTGTCCCACAGACCTCAATCTTGCGATAAATTAAACAAATAAATTTCAAAACAACACTATTTATTTTACAATTAATTTACAAATATGAGTGATGGTATCATGTGAAATGAAGATTATCAATATAATTAAATTACAAATATAATTGATGAAATTATTTGAAATAAAGTTTATGAATAAATTTACTTAGTGATGAGAATTAAAATTAAAGATTAAAAAATTTAATTATGACAGATAGTTGGTCTTTACAATATGTTTATCTTCTGACTGATACTTAACTTCGTTCAGTTATTCTGTAACCATGCGATCGTATTGGGACCTCCACTGGAACCGCTTCTGCCTGTTCCCAAGTTCAGTTGAGTTAGGGTTATCAAGGACTTATAGGTTGATCATGTGTTGATTCCCACCAATTTTCATGGTACAGCTACGTGTCTTCGGCCAGTCAAATCAGTCGCAACATGAAAGAAGAAATAGACAAGTCTTAGACCAACGTATACTGCTAATTAACTAATATTCAAGGAAATATCATGTGAACATCAGTGACACTGCTAAACACATGAGGAAGTAATCAACAAATTGAAAATTTACTGGCTAAAGCAGATATAATCAGAAACTTAAATTACCATGTTAAGTTGAGCAAAATTATAAATAACTACGGTTACTCAAGATATCCTTAATGACTGAAATTTAAAATTTAAAAGAAAATTATGGAATTATGTTCCAATTCAGTGACTCTCGGTAAATCTAAATAAAAGATAACTTGAATTTAATGAATAAAATAGAGGTACAACCTCTCTATAAACGAGTCTTATAACTCCAAATAAGTAATTTCTATTACTTTTTATTTGGGCCCTTGGCACATAAACGACAATTGAGCGTAATTACGCCTCAATTAATTAAAGATAAAGATAAGATAATCACTATCTCGCATCGAGATAGAAATTTAGATAAAAGATTAAAAAACCAGATTAATTAACACATGTGAGATTAACTTCTCATAAATGCAAATTAATGTCGGTACATCAGTGTTGAGACGAGACAGGGCGAGTGCTAATAATTATATGCTTGATGTAACAAATAAACTAAAAGTTAATTAAATGAGCCTAAAAAGGAAAAATATTAAAACCAGCAATACTATGAGGAAAAATTCGGAGAAAGTCTACTGAAAATTCAATATACTACCTTTGCAGGAATATATAGAATCTACTCCAAGAGTTCCCCAAATAATACTGTTCTATCACCGATCTCCATATATGGATAAGCACAAAGCGATCCAAATCATACTGATTCATGTGCCTTCAGATGTAAACAAAAGAAGGTAATTCTGAGACTGCGCAGTTTCAATTAGCAGGTTATCGATCGATTCCACGTGCTTCATCACCGCATGGCCGCGAATAAGCGACAGGTCCGGATTTTAAGAATTTGGAAAAATATTTTTGCCGTTGTATATATTACCAAAAATTTAAAAGCAAGTTGATAGATGATCTATTTAACACAAAAATTGCAAGCCATTGGTTTTTAAAAGAAATAGAATAGACCAACCGATAAAATATACAACTTTTGCTATTTTTTCCGAATCTTGCTTTGTTTTGGAGACAAAAAAAAATAAAAACTATTTCTTTCCTCGTCCCTGGGCGACACAAAAACCAATTAAAAAATGTAAAAAAGTAAGTATATAATTATGTTTAAGGAATAAACCATTGATAGGTATGCAAAAAAAATATTACCAAATATTTTGGTACCTACCTAATTTTTACATTCTTTATGTGTGGCATGCATTTTTTTTGTTAAATATATTAACTAGATTGTCCAAAATGATTTTATGACCAAGAAAATTTGAATGATTTATCTGTAAAATCTGGTGTAACACAGGCGCAGCACTGAAACTTGTAAATTTTCAAATATATATATTTTTTAAAATCATCCCTTTGATTCAAAAATATTAAAAAATGCAAGCACCTCCTAATAAAACCCTTTTTATATGCGTTTGCCTTAAATTTTACTTTCTCTTTAAGTTAGTCTTGAATAGGTACTACTTTTAAAAGAGATTTGTAATGTTAAAGTATTTTGCATTCACACATTACATACCACAATCTGTAGGCAAGAAATACACCTTTTTTAGTTTTTTAAAATATGAATTTTTGTTGCATTGAATAGCTAAAATAACTTTGGGGCAAAGAAAGGTCTATTAAAACAAAACATCATGATATAAACGTTTTATTTACATTAACTTAGATTAGGTAGTAGTAGTAGTCTATTTGGAAAAAGCCAATAATACAAAATATGTAGGTAGTAAGTACCAAGATACAAAATTCTTAAGACTATACGCATGTCTAAATGCTCATGAAAACCTTAAGACATTTAAGAGTAATTAGGAAGATTCCTGAGAAATTAAACTGATTATTTTGTATTATTACAACAGTGAAAAAAAAAATCGATAAGTATTTTTTTATTTCCACTAAATATGAATATTACGAGAGCTATGCCAGTTTTTAGTTTTGTATATATAGATATACTATGCATGGTAAGCACATTTCAAGGCGTATCTGCCTCATTTTTCGCCTTATGAAAAAAAGAAAATCCACTCAGCTTTCATGGGCTATCGGAAAATTGATGAAACTTCCTCATTGTTCCGTATACCTGTTTTTGCTATTTTAATAGATTTTTTTAAAAATATTTTACAGACTGTTCTATAGGTTCAACATCGAAATAATCCGTGGGGGAAGCTTTAACATTTTTTTCCAATTTTTACTCCCTTCTTTTATTTTTTCTTTACCTTTACAGATAGAAAAGACATACAAATTGTACTATACGTCACTCACTACACTTTTCTGTCCTAAATTTTTAAAAGAAGGGGGTAAATATTGGAAAAAAATTAAAGCTCTCCCCACGGATCATTTCTATCTTATTGAACCCATATATGTAGTATGTAAAACAATTCTTAAAAATCTTTTAAAATAGCAGAAACAAGTATGGGGAACAATTTCCCATTTAAGGATCTAAAAAAAAACTGTTTAGAGCATCAAAGCTCCTCAACAAAGTAAATTAAAATCCATCCTACCTATAAGAAGACTCTTTTAATACAAAATGATAAAACTGAATAAACTCACTGCTATTTATGCATCGTGACAGTAAATAAACCCTTTTTAAGATATTATTCCCATATTTTGTATGTAATGCTGCAGTTGTCCTTAAAAGAAAATGATACTTACTTAAAATAAGAAATCCCTGGTATTCTACCCTTATTTTGGCAACACCAAATCAAACACCGTTGAGTATTTTCTTTGACCTTGGCAGTTGACGCCATTGTCTTTTAAGGTCTTTTGTCTTTAAATCATATTCCTAACATCTACACCAACTTATACACTAACAAAATACACTAATAACGAACTATTACAATAATAAACTAAACTAGATGCCCAGGAGTAAATTAGTTATTTTCAACGAAAACGATAATATAAACCACTCACACGCACGTACGTACTTCAATAAGTGAACGAAACGAAACGCCGGAGGTCAGAGAAATTTGATAATATTTTTGATTACCGAACTGTAAAAGCTTTATGAGCTGATTTCGTTCTGTCGATTCTCGGCGTTTGTGCGCATGAGTAAAATTATCCTATTTTCAGTTCTGCCCGACGCAGGACCCGGTTTTCCCCATGATTGGTACGATTTTTCGACGCATGCAGACGGTTTGTGCTTATCCATATATGGAGATCGGTGTGTTCTATTTGAATGGAAATACGCAAAGTACTGTGCGTGACCACTAAACGCTGAAATAATTACGTTCTCCGTAAATCTGGACTCTTTCAAATTACATGAATTTGACTAATGAGAGACGCAATTATTCACCAATAAATCGGTATCCTTACCCAACGGTCACGACAAAAATTAAGATTATTGAAGATGTAAGCTAAATAAAAATGTAATATAAGAATGCTAAATTCTTGTTTAAGTCGAATAAGACTAAACGAATCATGGACAAATATTAATTATGTATTTAAAAATGAAACAATTAGTTAAAGATACTGCAAGATGAATAAAATATTTCAAGATTAAAAACTAGCACTCACCTGTCAAGCGATAAACGACCTCGCTTTCAAAATTTTAAGACGTTCGACAAATTATGCTTTCCGATGTTTTAATTGGATAATTTATATCATGTGACTACAACTATAAGTCACGCAGCGTCAAGCCAAAGAAATACCCAATATATACTAAATATAGTAATCTATAGTAAATTAAATTCATACATTTTAGGTATAAAATAGCGTACTGCGCTCCCAAATTACCAACCACACGAGATAAACCCATTCGCGAATAGATGTCACTATTAAATATAGTAAGCTACAGTGAAATAAATCCACAAATTGTAGGTATAAAACAGCGTACTAGTGTTTCTAAAATTATTATTGGCACCCATTCATGAATAGATGTCACTGGCAACTTAAATATTGAATACCGAGAATCGCTTGCAAATGAACCGAAGTTTTAGTGGAGCGGAATAAGCATATACTCCGTTACAGTTTTAATGAAAGAAAAATCCAGCGAAAAATTATTTGCCGACGTTTCGCGCGGTTATAAATTGGCCAAAAATTCATGTTATTGCAAAAAAACGACTATTATGGTATGATCGTTTACAGTCGGGCGGTCATGGGGATAGTCTATTTATGTTATGTGGTAGCGAAAAATATCAAAGGCCGACGGTTTTCACAGTTAGAAAAATGTTTAGTGATAAATTCAAAGTGCAATTTTTTTATGAATATGGTAAGATTGTTTACCGTGTGATATTGACAGTTATTTCAATTTAGACGAAATATTGTTGTTTATAACAATGGCCGATGATTTAGGCAGTTATAAAATATTTTAAACAAATTAAAATGTAAAAAATATGAACAATTCGGACTGATTGTTTACAGTCGGCCATCAGCATCATTCGATTGATAATGTTGCAAAATGATGATGTGAACGTGGACCGACGAATCAGACGGTTAAAACACCTTATACAAAAAATTAAAAATTTGTAAAAAAATATCAATTTGGTCCGATCGTTTACTGTCGGCAATTAGTTTCAGTAAACTGATAATATTGCAACACGAAGATATCTACGTGGGCCGACGAATCGGGCGATAGCAATATCTAATAGGGAGTTTTCAAAGATCCAAAATTTTTGAACAGTTGCACTAGGTACCCCTACCACCAATGGAATGTAAAAAACTGCATCAGGCCGAGCGACACGCGTCCTCATTGTGGCTGGGTGCAAGGCTGCAACATAATATATTGATCGGAATAGACTTCGTCTTTAACATTTTTTTCTAAAGCCGCGCGAAAAATAACTAATTACTAAATTCAAATGAAATCACAAAATCGACGAAGGCCGCGGAATCTATTTTGCGCTCTAGAGCGTATATGGAGTAGGAAGTTCTAACTTTTTCCGTCGAGTGTACTATGAATAGTCATGGCAACTGAAAATAAATAAAGGACTGTCGTGCCTTTGTTACAGCTGTTGCTGGTACCCCTGCCACAGAAAAAAATCAGAAGCCTATTTCTAATATTTTTCGCCAGTACGCGCACCCTCGACGCGCATCATAAATCAGCCATTATTTGTGGGGAATCAGTATCGCCCGACCATCGCTTTAAGTTTATTATTGCATTTGACCAGTACATGCGTGTTTTGTAATGTGAAAAAAGTGTTTCCATGGAAGAATTAATTTTTTCATGTTTTCTTTTATTGGGTTTTTATTATAACTTTTTTCGGCCTTTTATATAAAAAATACAGCATTTATATAGTTTAAGGATCATTTTTCTCTTGTACGATACTACGATATTAGCTGCTAATACGGGGTCAAAAAGTAGAGATTCTCTACTCTTTGACGGGGTTTTACGGTTTATTACATGGGTTTGTCTATAATATACTCATAAGTGCGAGTTGCAGCTTTTATTTTGGGGAATTGTTTTTGAAGTGAAACTTCTTTAGCGATGGTAAAGTCTGAAAAAATTAAACGCTTAACAAAGTGGAACGGTTATCAAAGTGAAAGCCCCTTTAATTAAGCATGTTTCAGTATAGTTACAGGGTTGAAATTTTCAGGACATATAGCCGGCGTAAAATGAGCATCCTGGACGGGGTCGAAATTTTTATGGTGCGCCTCATGGGGCGCTAACTTTGACCATATGGGAGGCCCGAAGGTCTAATTTAAGAGGGGATTTTGGGAAAAAAATGCCGATATCTGCAACGTAGCCTCGGATCGAAAATCTGACATGCGATGACCCCGTCACGGGGTCATCAGTGGAGGGTGGGAATTATACCCCTCGGATACCCAAAAAAATTCGAAAAAATAGGGAAAAATTGAATAAACTTAAAACATTGTTCGGAAAGTTGGTAAGAATATTATAAAACGAAATAAAAAAAAAATAATAACAAAAAAGTTAGAGAAACGCGGTTTTCGGCGAAAAAAGGCGGAAAATTTCATCGAGGTCGGGGATGGAAAAAATAGGAACAAAATAAATACTTAATCAAAAATAAACAAGGTTTTGAAAAATGGAAAAAATTAAAAAAAAAAACGTAAAAAAATGTTCGGAAAGTTAATAAAAAAAGTATGAAAAAACAAAATAAGAAAAAAAAATAATAAAATAAAAACAAAAGATTGTTCGGAAAGGTAATAAAAGTATTATAAAATCAAATAAATAAAAAAAAGAAAAAATATTCGGGAAGTTAATAAAAGTATTATAAAACGAAATAAAGAAAAAATGCAAAATGGTAGAAACGCGGTTTTCGGCGAAAAAAAAAGTTGAAAGGAAAAGAGAAGAAAAAAGTGATCTTTTAAAATATGAAATAATATACATTTAAAAAAATTGGAGATCTCTCAGAATTTCACATGTCAAGAAGTATTTTTAAATTTTTGATAAAAAATTCCTCACAAAAAAAATGAAACTTTTGTATTCCTCACTTTTTGATATCTTTTGAAATAAACTCTCTAGGTGGGCGCCTTAATATGTGGAAAAATCTCGTATACAGGGTAAAACAAATTCGGTTCTCACCATTAGGATCTCGGATACAGTAAGAGATACGAAATCTGTTAAATGGGGGCAAAGCTGTGCAATTTAAGGGTCATTGATGCCGTTGAGAAATTTAGAAAATTCGGACTACTTCCGGAGATATCCGTAATAAACCGAAAATCAGCTATTTTATTTTTATTTTTTTCCTGACCTTATTTGAAGAGATAATCTAACATAAATTTAACAATATTATTACCACTTTTTCCCCTTTATAAGATGGCAGTATCAAATTTTAAATCTGAAGTTTCGTGTCCGGGCCCCCATCATCAACTTCATATTTTTAATTACAGACCTGGATTTTTTATTTAATTTCTTAGAAGCATTTAGTCTCCCAAAACCAACGATGTATCACACTTGTCCAATAGCGGGAACAAATATTCTCATAAGTGAAATCGGGTCAGAAAAGATCGCCCCATCTCTGTCTAACACATTATCTCTTATGGAAAAATCTAGATTTGTTGATTTATTGATAAGTGTGATACATCGTTGGTTTTGGAAGGCCATAAGCTTCTAAAAAATTAAATAAGAAATCCAGGTCCGTTTTTAAAAAAATGAAGTTGATGATGGGGGCCCGGACACGAAACGTCAGATTTAAAATTTGATACTGCCATCTTATAAAGGAGAAAAAGTGGCAATAATAATGTTAATTTTATGTTATATTATCTTTTCACAATAAAGTCAGGAAAAAATAAAAATAAAATAGCTGCTTTTCGTTTTTTACAGATATCTCCGGAAGTAGTCGGAATTTTCTAAATTTCTCAACGGCATATCAATGACTCCTAAATTGCGCAACTTTGCCCCTATTTAACAAGTGGCGTGGCCACTCGTGCCTGCGGCACGCGCGAGGCCCTTCGGGCCTCGTTTGTGTGACCTTCGGTCACACATTATTGCCACGCTCCTATCCGTACCGTGGCCTATAATTAGAAAGCCCTTATAATTATAGTTACCAATCGCTAGTCGAATTTTACCGTGATAGTTTTCTAATTGGTTGCTATGGTAACCGACCGAGAGTCCGGTCGGATAGGTTATTGGGTATCCCCCACCCCCACTTCCCCCGATTTTCGAAATTTTATAGAGAAGGGGGGGAAATCGCAAAACACGTTTTTAAAGAGTAGGTTACGGTAGAAAAAAAAATTATTTTCGGCTAACGGAAAAAACCGTATTTTTATATCGACCTAAGCTTCATTTTGTCCCATAGGAGCCGGAACCTACTTGGAACCTATCGGTGGAACCTATCGGTTTTTTTTTCGATCGATTTGAAATTCGGCAGGTAGGTAGAGGACCTCAAGGGCGACAAAAAAGGTTCTTTACGGAAAAAACACATTATTCTTAGTTTTCCAGAAATCGACCGTTTAAATTCGAGAATGGTCGTAGCTCGAAAACTACGAGTGATACGGAAAAAATACATATTACTAAAAATGTGTATTTTGACGGTCTTTTGCCCGTATGTGAGTCGCCGATCTTAAAAAATATATATATCGCCTTTTTTTTCGAAAAAAGTGGATTTTTTTCAAAAAATATTTTTTTTTACCACCCGGTATATGGTTTTGGAAATTGAATTTTTGCGTTAATGACATGTAAATGGACCCCTTTAACCGTTTCCGTCATAAAAACGGATATTTTTTTTCCAAAAATTTTTTCGGAAAAATTCACGTGTATATACCTCAAAAAATCGAGATTTTCATTAAAGTGGCTTTAATTCGAAAACGGTAACAGTTAGAGGGAAACTTTAAATAGAAAAAAGATGGGTCTCGTCGAGTACTATATTATTCCGTATCCAGTTTGATCGCACGACGTTTCGTTTTTTTTTAAATTGACCAAACGTGATTTTTATATTTTCTTTATTAGCTCGGTAACAAAAAGAGATATCTCAAATCGGTTTGCGCCGTTAGCAGCGCCGTTTTAAGGTCTATCGAAAAGGTCCTATACAGTTTTCCGATAGGACTTCAAATAAGGCAGGTATTCGATAAAATTTAATTTTTGTCTCAAAATCTACCATTTTTCTTCAGATTTCGGCACGATATAGAGAAATTCGTAAGGGGATGATCTTTTTATATTTCGAATATCATATGGAGGGGGGGGAGGGGGGTTGGGTGCGCTGAGTTCGATTTTCACATCGAGAAGGATTTATAATTTTCCTGTACCGAAATATTTCGAAAAAAGTTGAATTTTTTCAAAAATTAATTGTTTTACCACCCTGTATATGATATGAAAAAGAGAGTGAGAGTGAGAGTGAGTGAGAATGAGAGAGAGAGAGAGAGAGAGAGAATGAGAGTGTGAGTGCGAGTGCGAGTGCGAGTGGGAGTGAGAGTGAGAGTGAGATAGAGAGAGAGAAAGAGAGAGAGAGCGTGTAGTAGTAATATTAAGGAGCGTGGTGAGATATGTTAGAGGGGTATTTAAGCGGGTGGAGTTACGCCTAGCGTAGTAGTATTGATATATTTGGCTTTTTCCGTAAATCGGTAGCCCGACGGTGGCAGGACCTCTACCTCTATCCCAAATTTCAAGTCGCTATCTTCAAAATTGCGACCTGTAATCGATTTCATCACATACACACACATCAAAATAGTTACGTTGCCATGGTAACCGACTTGTCAACGTCAATCGTTATTTTTTTAAATCTTTACCTAAATACCAAATATCAAATCTCTAAGTCTTACGATTGACGAATTATGACAATTTTTTACTTTTTTTGGTTACCATAGCGACCAATTTTTTAGTATTTTGCCACAAATTATTAAAATTATTTCTCTTTTACTCACATACCAAATATCAAGTCCCTTAGACGTAAGATTATAGATTAATAACGATTTTTTTTTTTGGTTACCACGGCAACCAAAATTTCAACGTCATATTCAATCAATAAGACGACCACATGATCGTTGTTTATAGATACATGACATTTTACGACATTAATCCGTAAAAAATCTACGCTGTATTAGTAATCGGTTTCCATGGTAACCAATTCTTGTTAACGTAAATCGTTAACATTTCATCACCTTAACTCATATATCCAATATCAAGTCTCTAAATTTGACCTAATTACCTAATTATGACCATTTTTATTTTTTTGGTTACCATAGCAACCAATTTTTCAATATCAAATTCCACCAGTAAAACGGGGCTGTATATAACACAATTCTTTCCGATATTAATCCTTATGGACGGACAAAAATGCCAAAAAACAGTAACTTGTCATGTTTTCACACCCTGTATATTAATCGATCGTAACCAAAATCAATATGCTTGTAGGGTTTGTGGACCTCTACCTCTATCCCAAATTTCAAGTCGCTATCTTCAAAATTGCGACCTGTAATCGATTTCATCACATACACACACCTCAAAATAGTTACGATAAGTGTGGTAGTATAATTGACAAAAAAATCCTTCATAAGTCAAAAACGGTAACAATTAGAGCAAAAGTGCAAAGGAACAAAAATACGTGTCTCACCGAATACTTTCATTTGACTTAAAAAAAAAGAATTTTATCCTTGTTTACACGGACAAAAATGCCAAAACACGGTAACTAGTCCTGTTTTCACACC